>JBBPNP010000072.1:0-91627 GCA_038090955.1 Xerocomellus intermedius
ACGTTATAGAGACAAACACGACAAGGCGAAGCAACAGCTTACTGGAATTTAATACAGATCGGTAGGACGTAAATCACGAGGTGGACCTTTGAAGTGCAATGCACCACAGTTAAGTACAAAGATCCGATTTGGGGACGTACAGAGAAAACCATAAGGAAGAATGGCCTGAAATGGTCGAACATCTCTGTGAAGAAATACCACCACAATCCAGAATTGGGCGTCAAATCCGGGAGGGTCAAGCTGTCGCGGTACGGTTGTTCACAACGCACATCTAAACCAATTCATCGTGAAACGAACCTTGCTCCCCATGTTTCACGCACCCATCCCCAGTCTCCACCAACCATGACCGAAGCAGCGCCAAAAAGGACGAGCGAATACGTGGTGAACTGAACTGCGTACTTGAGGGCAGTTCGGAGATCGCCCTTGAATTCCTGCGGAGAAGCAAGCTGGGAGACCGGAGAAGTGACGGGCAACATTAGGACCAGCAGGAGTAGAACCACCTGAGCCTTTAGCAACACGCTGCCGGGCGCGCCATACGCGGATTAGTGCCCAAGCACCCACTATATCGCTCAATTCCCATACGGTAGGGAACAGTGGCAATACGGTAGGATGGAAAGAAACATTGGGGACTGAAGCGAAGGAACTTATCAACCGTTTAGGATCCCAGAAATAAACTGAATTCTCACATGGCGAAAACGCCTCCAGTATACGGATTGATATCGTGGCTATGAAGCCAGAGACCCTCTTTAACTGTGTAATTAATAGTTCAGGACACCACCCTCGTCGATTTCGTGTCATAAAACGTGGAGGTGTACTGGCAACGGGAATATGAAGTCAGTGGAAAGGAGAATTGATGGTCATGTTGGAGTGCACTCATTGAACGCAATGGAATGAATACCAGTAACAATTTGAAGGACACAAATTACCTTGCTTGACAAGGTTTCTGATGTTCATAATGAGGGCGTTTTTGTCGTTCACGTGACTTATAGAAAAACAATTTCTCTGCACGATGTATAAAAACGAAAAAAAATGACACAAATCTAAATTAAATTCTCTATGAAGGCCCGAGGGAGACAGATTCTTCTGGAATGAATAACGTTCGCTGGGATGCGTTGCCTGGCTCTTTGTCGTCGTGATAATTCACAGCGAGACAAACATGTGATACGTCTCACGTGCCTCACGTGATGTGGTTGATAAGCGAGATGTTTATGTCCAGTCAGCCTCTCTCCTATCGTCACCATGGAACGACGCGTTTGCGGTGAGCGCATTGCACGATCTCTATACGAGGCTCACGGTTCAGTCACTTAGTACGAAACATCGGGAGCTGTCACTTTCCGATACGAGGAAGGACAGTTTTTATTTCGTTGGAAATGGACTTATTCTACCACGGAGAGGCATCGTCGATCGTCCAAGTACCTATATAATTACGCCTCGTATTTAACTAGGTCGCCTGTAAATTTCGTTCACTCTCTCGCTCTGTACCTTTCAATCCTCGTGCACCAGTCGTATAGTGAAATTCAAGCAAGGTTTCTGACGGCGAAGCCGGCAGTTCCCGAGTAGTAAAGTACTGGCGAGAATGACGAAGAACCCATTGACACACTTGAAGTTCGTCATTTGGCAAAGGCTGCTGGAAAGACATCGTGGGAATGCCATACCGTATCCGGGGTATGTACCGAAGCAAGTCAATTGGTGCCAAGCTGTGCTTTCTTCAAACTCTAGTGTTAAATTTGCGACATCATCATCGAAAGTTGAAACTCAAGAAGTTGGCGGACTTGAACTTCGAAGTACTCAACGATATCCTTCCTTCCCTTTTAAACAATAATCAGTTTACTTGCAGTCTAGCACGACACAGGTGAGAATTATTATTCGCTCGCAGGGTGCTGCTCACGTTTTAAAATCCAAGCTTCAGTGACTATGATGGCAGATTGGTAGTGTCTACGTAAGCACAGGAAGCCCACTCGACTTCAATATCAAGAGTGGACCGGATCCGCCGTCGATCGAGCCATGGAAGCCTCATGCGCGATTGCGAGCTGTGCGAGGTATGCTCAAAGCTGGACATACAGCGCCTGACGCATCCTCTCCATCCCTGCAGCAACCCACTTCCCTGCTCAACACCCACAATTGACCGTAGATATGGAGCTGACCTCGCTCTTGGATCCGTAGATGAAATCAAGAGTCGGTGCTTAACTTGCGACATGTACAGACTCGTGTGGAAAGCCTGGAAATTATAAGAACCCTCAGACCTCAATGGTGGATGTCGTATAATAGGAAAGCGAAGAGTTCTGTGATTTCAGTTGCCGAGAAATGTCAAGGCTCGAGACCCCAGAATTACGCATTTCCATCTCACTCAGGCTTTCGTGATCTTCGATACGTCCGTGGCGAATCAATTCCATGGGCCCCCCCTCCCTTGGGAACTCAAAGAGAGAGATGCCCGGTTAAATCACTACATTCTAAATTTACAGGTCAGCCGAGATCAGGTCTTGACAAAGTTGAAGCTAACAGTTAGATCAAGGCGAAGGCCAGATCTGGCGCCGAAACAAGAGACGCGGCTGCGGTTTCCCTGCAAATGGAACAGGAATTTCTCTGCGCAATCGGTGGCAGATGCGTTGCCACACAAGCAAATGCACAGCTTATACGCGCATGGTTTCACCAGTGTGAAAGCAAGCAAGGGAAGGATTGCATGCCTTCCTTGCGACTTCCGGCGGAGGGAGACAGAGAGCCGACCTTCGTAGTTGATGTGATCCGGTCGTGCCTTGTGGACAGTCCTTCGCAATGTCGCTACGTCGCTTTAAGCTACGTCTGGGGCACAGCTCCTGTATTCACGCATCTCCTAAAGAACACCCAAGATCTTCGGAAGACCAGTTCCTACCGAGTAGGGGAAACGGTTGTCAGGGAAGCGGGTTGGGTTGGGGTAGAGAATAGGCAGTGGCGGTTGATCACACTGGGATGATTCACAACGCGGATTGAAGCGGAAGTACCAAGTCTTGTAGCCTCGATTGTCTCTTGCACATTCCTCGTCCTGCCAGGTCCGTCCGCATTAATACGATTTGAATGCGTGATTTGTTGACTGGTCACTGCTTGCGAATTCTTAGGCACATGAACATATGGCCAAAATGACGCACACCTACGGATTTGAACTTGCTGGACCGTTTTAGGTACAGACCTAATCCTCGCGATTACCTTCCCAATAATTCCATACAGTTCACCGAGTCAGGACCACATTGTTAGCACGTCACGCTCGACGAAAAGGTGATGCATTCCTTCAGAACATTGTCCATTGTCAGTCGAGTATGATACTTCGCGTCCCGACACAAGCAACAATACTGGATTGAAAATAAATCAACCATACATTATACATCAAGACCAAGAAAATTAGTAAACTATCAGCTACACGGTCCTATTCGTGACAGATCGATGGTTCGAAGGAAACATCTACTCGATGACGATGCGCTTGGCCTGCTGTTCGGGAGAAATCTTTGGGAACGTGATCGTCAAGACGCCGTTCTCCATCTTGGCCTTCACGTCTTCGGGCTGACACGCTGTGTCAGCATCCCGACATCGCGGAGAAACCAGACGGCAGGCTCACCTTGGTCCCAAAGGGAAGTTGCAAAGTCCGGGAGAATTTCCCGGAGCGGCGCTCACGAACGACGTAGTCCCTCGCTTCCTCAGAGTCCGAAGTGGTCGACTCGCCAGAAATTGTCAGACGGTTCTGGTGGACGTCGACGGCGACGCCTTCGGATGTGAAGCCGGGGAGCTCGAACGTCGCTGTCACGGTATTGGTATCCTTGGATTCGGAAAGGTCCAATCTAGAGAGAAGATCGAGTAAATATAGGAATATATGGGAAAAGGTTGAGTTACCTTGGACGATAGACGTCACGGTGTCGCGATGTCGCATGTTTGGCCTCTGTCGAGGGAGCGCAAGCACGAGGGCAGAACTGAGCTGCGAGAGCGTCTTCAAAGAGACTGTCAAACTCGGTGGTGGGGTTGTAGTTGTAGTAAAGATGCATCAGGGACATTTGTGAAGTCTAAAAGCTAGGATGATCGGGGATAAAGTAGCGATGAGTTGTGAAGATATTGTGATGAGAAGACGGCCATGGTTGCTCCTTTTTATAAGACTCGTTGGGTCATCTGTAATATTCTAGATCAAAGTAGAATACAGCATATCCTTGGGTGAAGAGAGGTCCACCATTTTCAAGCATACCCTTGACTGTTCGGCAACTTTCGAGATCATTCGAAGCCTGGGCGGTGAGTCCCGTTTTGGAAGGCGAAACGTTGTTGACATCTATCTGGACATTGACGGCTATGGTAAAAAACCTCCTTTTAGGGATGCTCACACTCTAGTGTACGTTTTGCGTAACAAGTACATTTCACCAGTGTTGAAACCTCGGTGGCGAAACGCCAGGTATGCTCGGTGGTTACCCTTCTGCGACTTCCAAATAACTAATCCATCGTCCCCATGAATAGAAATATATCTTGGAGTATTGCGAACTTAATCCGATCGAAGCAAACTTGTGTGAGATAGCCAGCCGAAATGTCACCTGCTGACCAGTGTCGAGGCTGAGTTTGAAGTACCCTCTCACCGAGCCTAATCTCACAGAATCCAAACACAAAGTCAAATCATCATGTGCTGCCACAAGTCCACTTGCTTTGAAACGCTCGCCGGAACCGGTTCACGCTTGAGGCATGGATTTCATGGCCCGTCGGGGGTACCGCACCTCAACCATCGTCTATATTCGTAAAACGATACAGGAGTCCACGTCCAGCCGGCCATTGTCAAGCATCAAGGTCTTCCAAAGATCCCCCCGACGGACGAAACGGCAGCGTGCACGGCGCACACCTCTTAGACCTTTATTCTCGGCCTCGCCAAACGCCCAGCGTCGATAACCCCGTCGACGTTTGATATCTTACTCGGCTTTCGCAAGTCGTTCGTCCTCCCTGGTATCTGACAAGGAGGGGGGTCTTCTCGGTAGCCGCCGATTCAGAGGGACACAGATCGAGACATGAACACGACGCATCGCTTATTTCCTCGTTGATATACATGTATTGTCTGTCTACAAGTAAGTAAGAGGGTATGGAATCGTACAGCGAGGCGGTGGCAATAAACTATTGTCGGCCGATTGACTTTTTTACACTCCGCCTCGGCCGATTCGCATCCATGGACCACCGACTAACACAAACGCGTGCTTCTTACCCGCAGCAGTCCTGTCACACAAATATCATCGTGTCTCTGAGCTGCAAGGCTGTCAGGGGGGGGAGGACGTGACGCGTCACGCATGTCGTTGACATGATTTATCCGAGAAAGTTGTTTCTCTTCTTGCCCGGGTCACTCTTTACCACCATTAACATCCCGCCACTTCCGAATGGACCTCTGCCTCAGGTTGCCTTTGCTGATATTTTCCGCGCGCCCCTGATCCCACGACGCCAGCTGTCAGACGTGCAAACAATTCTCTACGTTTTCTTCTCGCCGCTCGATCCCGAGCGCATACAACGACGACAATTAGAGATATTGGATAGATACGAGGACCGCGAGGTTCTTAATTTCAACGGTGGAGATGAGAGGAGGGGTGTCGATGATGCTGAGAGCGTGACTTACGAGCTCCGGGTGCGTATATGCAGTTATTCGTGCGCCAAACGTGTATGATTGATCCCTTCATTTCTAGGCTACCGTTTGTCAGATTATGACAAAAGCAAAACACTTACACTTGGTCGCGGGCGAGTCACGTTGATTACTTCCCTCTCTTTTCGCTTCTAATGTCATTTTCGTACCCAAAGCGGAAAGCCATCTTAAGGGCCCTTGGTTCTTGTTCAATTACTTTATAGTCCGCAATATTTCCGAGGACCAGATACTGAATTTCCCGAGTACTTGGAAAGTATGTGCGCACTTTACACGTCTCATTTCTTACCTCTTTACACAGAAAACCAGGTCCTGCTGTGTTGTATATTGAACGAGAAGACATGCGCTCTCAGCTCAACTTTAGCGGTCTCCCTGATGAGCTCGATACTTCGATACTGAGTCGCGATACGTCTATAATTGGTGTAAGTACTGCCATTGTCTATCCCACCGTTTTGCTGAGTTGTTGAATGGGCATGTCACATAGAAATCGAGACAAGAGCTTGATCTAGCACGGATGTTTACACTTCGAGCGGTTTCCCCAACCCGGCACGCTGGTGGCGATCGATTCCTAGTTCGTGTTTATGCAACAGGTGGGTTCGCATTCAACTCGAGTTGTTCACATCCTCGAATCCTTGTTTCTATTCCACAGGACGGAACAGTTCAGGTCCGACGGGCGAACCGTGTCAATGATTCGCCCAGCTCGCCTCAGTCTTGCACGTGATTCTGTCTTGCGAGGGGGCGGCCCGACACGACCACATCCATACAAGTGATGTCATCGTTGATTATCTCACTGAGTTCTCGGGTATCGGGTCCCGTTTGCCTCTCTCCGCGTCAGTAACGAGAGCCCTTAGCACCGTACGTAGTCGGAGACTTGGATCTGCACTTGTCAAGGCACACGTTGAGACCGCTGAAGCTTGTGTACAATAAGCTACGATTGTTCGTTAATCTCATATTTATCGGCCACAGGCTCTCCAAGGATTTCCGGATCATTAGTCAGTTCCTAGCTTGTCTGTGACATTCCAAGGCTCATTCTAGACCATGCGACAGAAAAGTTCGTCCCACCCAAGCGAGTGATCGATACAGTCGACCTCGACTTCCTACGTGACCGCTAGCGCCATCGCTCGCTCCGTTTCCCCACCTGGTTCGTCCTCGGAGAGAACATCCAGACTGAGAGATCGAGGATGCGCGCTCTGCACTGAAATTGCACAAGACATACCATGAGTTCAAGGAACGAGGCATCTGATGAAAGATAGAGGAGCTGTATAGCGCTGGGAAGCGACTCCTGCGTGACTTTGCTCACCCAGGTGCTTGCTGCTCGTGTGCTGGCCGATGTATGGACAGGACCGGAAACCACAACCGCCGCCGCCGCCGACCTCGCCCGCCATGATGGCTCCTCCCGGCCACATCCTCGCTCTCGTCGCCGTCCACGCCGTCCTCCCAGACATAAGGCACCTGGACACGGATACACGTCGATGCAGATTCAAGCGCCCAACATGTCCCAGTTCAACATACTCGCCGCAGCAGGGGCAGTTTCAGCAGATGTGCTTTGATGTGAGTGCGCTGAACGCGGCTGCGGTAGGGTATTTTGTGTCGCACATGGGTTCGTTTGTTACTTCGGGTCCGGGACAGGGTGTGGGTGCGAGCGCGCTGGGGGTGGGTGCATCTGTCTGTATGTTTAATGTCTTTCTTGCTTCTAGTCGTCGATTGTAGCAGCAGGTCGCTTTGGGTATTCCATTCGTGTTTTATTTTATAGCAGGATACAGATGGAACGTCGCGGTCGACCCTGACATCTACACCCACAATGGGCCGAGATATTTCACCACTCCAAATGTTGACAGGGGACAAGTCGGAAGTCGGAAGTCGGAAGTCGGAAGTCGGAGGTGATCGTTCGCGTAAGCGCGATTCCCTTCGAGTTTTCATTCCTCGCCTACACTCCGACTCTCAGTTCTACTTCTCTCTACGCAAACCCTCTCCGGAATGCCGAAAGGAAACACAGGCGATTTCGAAACCCTCCGAGAGAAATTCGGCCGTTTCAGGATCCTTATCGTCGGGCGAGCGAACGCTGGCAAGACGACCATTCTCCGGGCGATCTGTAACACTACGGAAAACCCGGAGATCTACGACGGTGACGGGAACAAGGTATGGATCCAAGTCGACATATGCCGTCGAGTTTATGCGAAGCCTCGCCATTAGATCGATCCGTCCCAAGTCGAGGCATCCAGGGGGGTGGGTATGCTCCACGTCGGGCTAAGACATCACACGTAAATCATAACCGACCCTCTTTAGCGCGGAATGCACAACATCGAGAACGAACTCATTTTCCGGAGCAACGACAAATTCGTCTTTCATGATTCTCAGGGCTTCGAAGCTGGTCGTGTAGACGAATTCCTGAAGATGAAGGGATTTATCGCCGATCGTGCAAAGACTACTTTTCTCAAGAAGCGCATTCACGCGATATGGTATCGGGTGAAGCTGTGTTACAGTACATTGACCGATACGTTTTGTCGGACAGGTATTGCATCCCGATGGATAACCTTGAACGAGCGATCCAACGGGCCGAGGAAATGTTCTTTGGAGAATGTGACCCTGGAAATAGTGAGCTCATCTTCATGATGGTCCTTTTGAACTCATGGTCTGGTCAGTTCCGATTGTGGTGTTGTTCACCAAATTCGATGCACTGGGACCTGTAGCACTGGGAAAACTAGCACCCGCAGATCGACAGCTGCCAGGACAGGAGCGGCTGTTGAAGGCCAAGGCACTTATTGAAGGAATTTTCAATAGTGCTGATATATGGGGCCGGCTTTCCAAAATGGTGTATCCCCCAAACTCCCATGTTCGAACTGGAGGTTTGTATCATGTTTTTATGTATACATACTGGTTCTGCTCTTAACCAATATGGTAGGCATGCATAGGTCTAATGAGGGATGCAACAATCTGCTCGAAAACACTGCAGCTGTCCTGAGCGAAGAAAATTTGCAAATGCTGTTTGTCTCAGCCCAGGAAACAAACATTGCATTATGTATCGAGTATGCAGCTCGACAGTGTGTCATCACAAACTTAAGTCACTTATTGTGAATAGACTAACACTTGAATTTGAATACAGGGTGATATCTAATGTAGACAATGCACACAGGTCTGCATATCCCATGCATAATATGGGTAAAATGGAATTCTACAAGCTTGCATTTTGGTTTCCACATGTCAAGGTGAGTATTTCACTGGCATATTAAAGTATTTATGTGCCATATGAGTGAATGTGTCCTTATATAGTCAGTGAGTTGTGCATTCTGGCATATTTGGTAACTGTGATCATGCTGATGATTTTATGTTCATGCTGTTCTGACAATCACAGCGTGTGAGTTGTGCATTCTGGCATGTTGATAATTGTGATCATGTTGATGATTCCATGTCCATTCTTCATTATGCTCTGGCAACCATAGCATGTGAGTTGTGCATTCTAGCTTGTGTCTGTGACTGTCATCATGCTGATGACATTGTGTCCATCATTCATCCTGCTTTGGCAATCATAGTGGGTGAGTTGTGCATTCTGGCATGTTTGTGACTGTGATCATGTTGAAGATTCCATGTCCATTCTTCATCCTGCTCTTGAAACCATAGCAAGTGAGTTGTACATTTTTGTATGTTGGTAACTGTGATCATGTTAATGATTCCATGTCCATTCTCTATCTTGCTCTGGCAATTACATATGTATAGTGGGTGAGTTGTCCATTCTGGCATGTTGGTGACTGTGATCATGCTGATGATTCCCTGTCTATTCTTCATCCTGCTCTGGCAATCATAGGATGTAAGTTGTGCATTCTGGCATGTTGGTGACTGTGATCATGCTAATGATTGCACATTTTTCATCCTGCTTTGGCAACTGTAGTGGGTGAGTTGTGCATGCTGACCTGCTGGTAATTGTAACTTCATCCTGCTCTGGCAATCATAGGAAGTGAGTTGTGTATTCTGGCATATTGGTGACTATGTATAATCATGCTAATGATTCCATGTCCATTCTTCATCTTACTCTGGCAATCATAGCGTGTGAGTTGGACATTCTGGCATGTTGTGACTGTGAACTGATAACAATTATATACATACTGTTTTGACAATGATAGTTGGTAAGTTGTGTATTCTGGAATGCCAGTCATTGATTTCATGTCCATTTTTTGTCCTACTCTGGCAATCATAGGAGGTCAGTTGTACATTCTGGCATGTCAGTGACAATCATATTGATGATTCCATGTCCATTCTTCATTCCACTCCGAAAATTATAGTTTGTAAGTTGTATATTCTGGCATGTTGGTAACTGTGATCATGCTCATGAATTTATGTCCATTCTTCATCCTACTCTTGGAATCATAGGATGTGAGTTGTGCATTCTGGCATGTTGGTTACTGTGATCATGTGAATGTTTCCATGTCCATTCTTCATCCTACTCTGGCAATCATAGCATGTGAGTTGTGCATTCTGGTATGGTTGGTAATTGTGATCATCCTAATGATTTCATGACCTTCTTCATCCTGCTCTGGAAATCATAGTGGGTGAGTACAACTTGTGCTCTCTGGTATGTTGGTGACTGTGATCATGCTTACATATGATTCCTTGTCCATTCTTCATCTTGCTCTGGTAATCATAGCATGTGAGTTGTACATTCGGCCATGTTTGTGACTGTGATCATGTTGATGATTTCATGTTCATTTATCATGCTGCTTTGGCAATCATAGGAGGTGAGTTATGCGCATTCTGGCATATTGATAACAGTAACCATGCTTACAATTTCATGTTCATTCTTCATCCTGCTCTGGCAAATATAGTTGGTGAGTTATGCATGGTGGTATGTTAGTGCATGATTATGCTAAGGAATCCACTGGCATGTCCATTCTTGCTCTTGCTCTTGGAATCCTAGGAGGTGAGTTGTGCATTCTGGCCTGTTGATAAACTGTGATAATGTGAATTCCTCATCCTACTCTGGCAATCATAGCATGTGAGTTGTGCATTTTGGCATGTTGGTGATTGTCACCATCCTGATGATTTCCCATCCATTCTTCATCCTGCTCTGAAAATCACAGTTGGTGAGTTATGCATTCTAATTCCTAGTATATTGGTACAATTTTGGCATGCTCATGATTTCATGTCCACTCTTCATCCTGCTCATAGGAGGTGAGTTGTGCATTCTGGCATGTGGATGGGAGATAATTCCATGTCCATTCTTTATCCTGCTTTGGAAACCATAGGAGGTGAGTTGCATATTCTGGCATGTTGTTGACTGTAATAATCATGCTCATGATTCCATGTCTATTCTTCATTTAGCTTGAACAAATACAGTCGGTGAGTTGGAAATTCCAGCTTAAACCTTGCAGGATAACATAGATGCTAACACATTCATTTTCTTATTATTTTCTTTGATGGACAGAATGTAAGTGATTACTATTTCATTTTTGCTGTAGCTTATGCTTCTGTTAAACTCTATAGCTGGCATGTTTTCTTTCAAATATACAACCTTTCATTTATGATATTATTTCAATAGGATGTAAGTTAACTATATTCAATACATCTGATGATAACTCATTTGCATTACTTCCTAGCAGGTGAGAGTCTTGAATCCATCACTTTGCTATTTATCCATCAAATATTAGGAGGTTTGTTTCTGTGACAAATTGTTCCAGCACTTATTTATTGTATGGTGTTATGACTTCCAGCTAGTCAACAACCATCAAGAATGTAATTTGCTTTTAATTTATTATCTTATGCTAATATTTAATGTAACAGACTTTTCTGGAAAGTAGTGAAGTTCAAGTCCTCAACTCAAACAATCTGGTAAGCACATTGATATCTCCTTTAGAAACATAAATCAAATTATAAATCAAAGAGAAAGTTTGCAACTTGGAAACAGATTCTCCAAGCTGGTGTTGGTCTGTTTTAAGTTGCTATTTCATATACAGCTGTAAATGTTATTAATTTCCCATGATATAGATGCCATTCTTATATTGGAACATTCTTTCTACCTTTCTCAACACAATGACCCCCAACCAGTTTCCTCTGCTATTCTGAAGTACAATGGGTCAAACACACCTGCCAGAGTTGAAAAAGATCTAGAGGATGTTTTCAAGCAATACAGCAAAGCATTCAACACAGAAAAAGTGGATATGGTCTTGAAGGTCATCATTCAGAATCACATGGGTGAGTTGAATATATGTTCTAACATGTATTCATTACCAACTCCATTACAGACACTCCAGCAGCTACATAAATAAAGACAATAGTCATGCATGAGATCATGATTTCTGGAAGTCACCTCCATGGTGAAATTGGGTGAGGAAGGATTGGATAATGGTAGTCTTGAAAAGCAAAGAATTCTTGAAAACATTTTCCCTGGTTGAATTCCTGTACATCTAGTTCCTGTATGCATGGTGAAATGTATTCTTGACCCCATGATATTTTTAATCAACCTTGAATCCTTAAATGAAATGACAATGTTTAATGACTGTCATGGGGACTCAGACCTCAGAATCAATCCATCTGCACATGGGCAATTATACAGTGCTCTCAAGGGCCTGTCATTGACATGACTCATGCTTTCTGATGCATACAAGGCAAAATCCTGTAGAAACATAGTGGGTTGGTTCCTTACATTCCGTGCCACTCATGCTCAAAGGCATGGCTTGTATACTATGAAGCACACATGTGATGATGATTGTAATCATCCAGTTGACAAGGCTGCGACAGGTGTTGTCGAGATGCCAAGTACCGTCCAGTCAATCGTAACCACTCGTTCGCCCGATTGAAGTGCCCGTTTCCGAGGAAACCACAATGCGCAGAGAGGCTGGATGGATGTGCGGATCTGGCGATGAGCCATGTCAGTCTGAACCAGACGAAGGTTGAAGAAGTGGACGTGTTTCAACACAAAGTTTTCGTTTTCTTCTGATCACCCAATCATATACAAATTCGCGTCAGGGACCTTCCCACTTCCACGACGAACGCACGAAAATGGACGTACATCATCGATTCGCCACCGCTCACACATCTTTGGCTCAGGGAGCCCCACCCGAAAAAGACCACCCCAAGCCCGGTAACGTTGGCATGGTTCAAGACGGAGTTGAGGACGGCTTCTGTGAAAGATCCACACCCCATATTGCGAGTTGGTTTTGTGGTCGCAGACAGTGAAGTAGGTATTGAGCCAGAGGACGTCTGCTTTGGCGAGGAGCGTGAGGTCCCTGGATGGTTGCCGTCACGATTTGAGAAAGAGAAAGGGCGTGGTCAAGGTGTCAGCAATGCGAAGAAAGAAGGGGGGAGGGGAAGGGGAAGGGGAAGGGGAAGAGACGGCTGACCCGCTCTAAGAAGGGTAAAGGCAGGGATGTCACTCGCGAGCTGTTTATAGATGTTCGTGAACGATCAGGGCAGTTTCATTCGGGGACAAGACGGAGAAGGAGAGACCTGAGATGTAGAGTCAATACGTGGGATGTGGCTCCAGTATGCACGGGTGACTTACCGTGTGCTTGGCCGATGTCGTGATGGGTCTTGACGTGCGGTCAGCGGTGAGTTGGAGCGACGACAAAAAGCGAGGGACGACGGGCTTGCTTGTCCTATCATGACAGCCTTGACCGCGTCGAATGGCGTCAATCGTAACCGTGAATAGATGTCTCTAGCTGGATGAATACACGGGTTCGCACGCGGACCTGAACCATCATGACATATGCACCCGCCACGCGACTTTGTCTCCAAAATCAAGAAACCTTTAAGTTACGGTGAACGTGTCAGCACTCTTCTGGAGGTGGGTGCAAAGCCTCGAAACGTCATCTTGCGAATATAGGGCTTGGTAAACACGGCTTCGAGCGCCGTGCTCCACGACGCGCCCATTGTGTCCCGTTCCAAAGGACATTACACTTGATAAGCCTACTGGGCAATCGATTGGTAAATAATTGACTCGTCGTCATCATCGGGAGTTTCTATGGGTGGTGACTAGTCGGGCACGAGAGTGCTCGATCACGACAATGACACATGACCTCGACTGGTTCAGCTGCTGACTAAGCCTGCATTGCCACCTCGGGTCACCCACAGTTGCCTCTTGTTGGGTAATCTATTGGCATAAATGCACGTTATCATTCCCAAGAAGTGATCATTCCTGCACCACCGCCCATTTCTCTCTCTCGCCCTCTGTAATATCCCCAAAGGCAATCCTCAGACCGGCGAAACACGCATCCACTACACCCATTCCGCCCGCGACGCCCATCACCATGCTGGCGGCATAATAAAAGTTGGCGTTTCCTCTGCCTTCGTTCACCCAGAGGGCATGGAAGAGCGGTAAAAGGAGCGCTGCATGCGTATGTACGAGTGTCGTGACGATCGGGTGGCGGAGGTCTATGGGAGTGAGCGCATCAATATCGACATCAGTAATGGGACCTCATTTCTACGCCGTGTCCAGCGAAGAGAAAAAAGAAGAAAACCGTACATGGGTATACTTCTGGGAAGAGCACGGACATGCTTAGAAAAAGTCCGGGGTCGGCGAGGGTGAGGTACGCTTTGAAGATCCCAAGGATGCCGACAAGCAAGAATGACGCGTACAGCGCATCGTGTCTAAAAGACGTTATAGAGACAAACACGACAAGGCGAAGCAACAGCTTACTGGAATTTAATACAGATCGGTAGGACGTAAATCACGAGGTGGACCTTTGAAGTGCAATGCATCACAGTTAAGTACAAAGATCCGATTTGGGGACGTACAGAGAAAACCATAAGGAAGAATGGCCTGAAATGGTCGAACATCTCTGTGAAGAAATACCACCACAATCCAGGGTTGGGCGTCAAATCCGGGAGGGTCAAGCTGTCGCGGTACGGTTGTTCACAACGCACATCTAAACCAATTCATCGTGAAACGAACCTTGCTCCCCATGTTTCACGCACCCATCCCCAGTCTCCACCAACCATGACCGAGGCAGCGCCAAAAAGGACGAGCCAATACGTGGCGAACTGACCTATGTACTTGAGGGCAGTTCGGAGATCGCCCTTGAATTCCTGCGGAGAAGCAAGCTGGGAAACCGGAGAAGTGACGAGCAACATCAGCACCGGGAGGAGCAGAAGCAATGTGGATATGGAGAGATGGGTCGAGAATGCGAGAGCCAGGAGTGCTGCCGATGGGTTTCCTGGGGAACGTGAGTGAATGAGCATCTCTTTGACAGCGAACTCACCTTCGGAGGCGAACATGAGGGTTAGAAGTACTGCCATGTTCTCAAATGTGGAGGTAGACTGTGCCAGAGATGGAAGAAGGAGGTAGGGATTCAAGAGGGACACTGCGGCAACCAAGCCATCGCGACCACCTGAGCCTTTAGCAACACGCTGCCGGGCGCGCCATATGCGGAGTAGTGCCCAAGCACCCACTATATCACCCAATGCCCATACGATAGGCAGTGGTGGCAATACAGTAGAAAAGACGGAAAGAAACAACGGGGACTGGACCGAAGGAACTTATCAACGGTTGAGGATCCCAAAAATGAACTGAATCCTCACATGGCGGAAAACCCCCCCAGCATACGGATCGATATCGTGGTTATAAAGCCAGAGACCCTCTTTAACTGTGTAATTAACAGTTCAGGACACCCTGGTCAATTTCGGGTCATAAAACATGAAAGCGTACTGACAGCGGGAATATGAAGTCAGCGGAGAGGACAACTGATGGTCATGTTGAAGTGCATTGATTGAACGCAATGGAATGAATGCCAGTAACAATCTGAAGGACACAAGTACTGGCAAGAATGACGAAGAACCCATCACTTGAAGTCCGTCACTTGGCAAAGGACTGGAGAGACCCCGTGGGAATGCCATACCGTATGCGGGGGTACGCAAGTCAATTGGAGCTAATTGTGCCCCTGCCAACGGCGGCCGGCCAGACCCCAATGTTAAATTGGCGACGCATCATCGAGACGAGATTCAAGAAGTTGGCGAACTTGAAGTATTCAAGATGACCAAAGATATGCTTCCTTCCTGCTTTAACAACAATCAGTTTGCCTACAGTCTAGCATGACACAAAAGTGAGAATTTATATTCACTCGCAGGGTGTTGCTCGCGTTTTAAAACCCAAGCTTCAGCGACTATGATGGCAGATTGGTAGAGCCTACGTAAGCACAGGAAGCCCACCTCGGGTTCAATATCAAGAGTGGAGAGGATCCGCCATCGATCGAGCCATGGAAACCTCATGCGCGATCGCGAAACTATGCGAGGTGTGCTCAAAGCTGGACATACAGCGCCTGACGCATCCTCTCCATCCCTGCCGCAGCCCACTGCCTTGTTCGACACCCCCGATTAACCACAGATATGCAGCTGACCTCGCTCTTGGATCTGTAGATGAAATCAAAAGTCGGCGCTTAACTTGCGACCTTTGCAGACTCGTCGCTGAAAGCCTGGATAAAGAGCCCTCAGACCTCGATGGTGGATGTCGTATAATAGAAAGCGCAGAGTTCTGCAACTTCAAGTTGCCGAGAAAAGTCAAGGCTCGAGATCCCAGCATCACGCATTTCCATCTCACTCAGGCTATCGTGATCTTCGATACGTCTGTGGCGAATCAATTCCAAGGGCCCGCCCTCCCTTGGGAACTCAAAGAGAGAGATGCCCGGTTAAATCACTACGTTTTAAATTTACAGGTCAGCCGAGATCAGGTCTTGACAAAGTTGAAGCTAAACAGTTAGATCAAGGCAAAGGCCAGATCTGGCGCCGAAACAAGAGACGCGGCTGCGGCTTCCCTGCAAACGGAACAGGAATTCCTCGGCGCGATCGGTGGCAGATACGTTGCCCCACAAGCAAATGCACACCTTATACGCGCATGGCTTCACCAGTGTGAAAGTGAGCATGGGAAGGATTGCATGCCTTCCTTGCGACTTCCGGCGGAGGGAGACAGAGAACCGACGTTCGTGCTTGATGTGATCCAGTCGTGCCTTGTGGACACTCCGTCGCGATGTCGCTACGTTGCTCTAAGCTACGTCTGGGGCACAGCCCCTGTATTCACGCATCTCCTAAAGAACACCCAAGATATCCGGAAGACCAGCTCCCTGCGTTCGTTGCCCATCTCTGTCACGATCCGAGATGCCATCACCCTAGTCCACGCCATTGGAGAGCGCTACTTATGGGTAGACTCCCTTTGTATCATCCAAGATGATTGGAAGATGAAGGGAGCGGAGATCATGCGGATGGGATCAATTTATTCGAGAGCTCTGTTCACCATAATCGCTGCCGCTGGGGATCACGCAAACAGTGGCCTTCCGGGTGTCGAACAGGGAACCCGTGAACGGGTGCAGAAGATCTTGAAGCTTGCCAACTGCGAGCTCCTGACGGTCATTGATGTCCGCAATACACCAAGCGGAATCGACGACACGACATGGGCACAGCGGGCGTGGACATTCCAGGAACGAGTCTTGTCCAACAGGGTGTTAGTATTCTCGGAGAATCAAGTTTACTGGAGCTGTCGTGCGGCATCGCACTCAGAAGAGCGATCTCTAGAAGAAGTCCGGGACATTGATCGCCGTCACTTATCATTTCCTCAGAAATTTGCCGAAGACTGTCTGTCCTGGGAACCTCTGCAGCCATCGGAGTATTGCGATCTCTACGATGACCTCCTCTTCACTTACCGACAGCGGCGCATGACCTATAAAACAGATATCCTGAACGCATTTCACGGCGTTTCCGAAATTCTTGCAGCACTTCAAAACGATACATTCCTCTGGGGTCTTCCAGAGTCCCTTTTTTCATATGCGATAACATGGTCTTTCACGGGTCATTCTGCACGAAACCATGTTAACGTCCCCTTCGAAAGCAACGGCGGCAAAGAAATGATCTCGATTCCTTCCTGGAGTTGGGCAGCCTGGTCAGGAGAAGACCCGGACCATCCTCCTTTTCTTCACGCAGGAGATCCCAGTCACGTGCGGCCTGTGATTGATTTCGACTTAGTGGATAGGAATCACCAGCCAGTCAGGATTAAAGAGTGCTCATGGCCGGACCGTCCAGGCGATCACGTTCGTGCTTTATGGAAGAACGAGCAGGTTCAGCAGGTTCAAGCTCCCACACAACATTCCCCTTTCCGAACTGGCCAGTTACGCTTCTGGACCAGTCTTGCGAATGTGAGGGCTATCCGGCGCTGGAGAGTCCAGGGACCGGGTGCGGTGGAATATACACTTTTCCCTCCTCCCGACTTTCAACCAGACCCAAATTCCACCCATTATTTCTCCGAAATCGTACAGCAGGACTTCATCGTGGTTGCAGCGGGCGGCCCCAAAACATTGATACTTTTGGCTATCGAGTGGAAAGATGGTGTAGCATACCGAGTAGGGAAAACGGTTGTCGGGGAAGCGGAATGGGTTGGAGTAGAGAACAGGCAGTGGCGGCTGATCGCTCTGGGATGATTCACAACATGGATCGAAGCGGAAAAACCAAGTCTTGTAGCCTCGATTGTCTCTATGCATTCCTGGTCTTGCTAGGTTCCTCCGCCTTGACACTATTTGAATGCGTGATTAGTCACTCCTTGCATAGTTTTGGAACACAAACCGATAGGACCGCAGTATGAACATATAGCGAAAATAACGGGCACCTACGGATTTGAACTTCTAAGCAGTCTTCGTGATAACCTAGTACCACTTACATACAGCTCCCGAGTCGGAGCAATAGCACCCCGTTGTTAGCACGTCGCACCCAATGAAAAAGTGATGCATTCCCTTAGAACATTGTCCATTGTCAATCGAGTATGATACTTGGCGTTCCGACACAAGAAACAATACTAGGATTGAGAATAAACCAGCCATACTACATTATACATCAAGACCAAGAAAATGAGCAAACTATTAGCTACACGGTCCTATTCGTGACAGATCGATGGTGTGAAGCGTCCAGGGGCAACATCTACTCGATGATGATGCGCTTGGCCTGCTGTTCGGGAGAAATCTTTGGGAACGTGATCGTCAAGACGCCATTCTCCATCTTGGCCTTCACGTCTTCGGGCTGACACGCTGCATCAGCATACGAACGTCGAGGAAAAAGCAGCCCACGGGCTCACCTTGGTCCCAAAGGGAAGCTGCAACGTCCAGGAGAATTTCCCGGAGCGGCGCTCACGAACGACGTAGTCCCTCGCTTCCTCAGAGTCCGAAGTGGTCGACTCGCCAGAAACTGTCAGACGGTTCTGGTGGACGTCGATGGCGACGCCTTCGGATGTGAAGCCAGGGAGCTCGCACGTTGCCGTCACGGTATTGGTGTCCTTGGATTCGAAAAGGTCCAATCTAGAGAGAAGACTGAGTAAATATAGAATATATGGTAAAGGGTGAGTTACCTTGGACGGTAGACATCACGGTGTCGCGATGTCGCGTGCTTGGCCTCTGTCGAGGGAGCGCAAGCACGAGGGCAGAACTGAGCTGCGAGAGCGTCTTCAAAGAGACGGTCAAACTCGGTGGCGGGATCGTAGTAGAGACGAATCAGGGACATTTGTGAAGTCTGAAAGCTAGGATGATCGGGGATAATGTTTGAAGCTGCGACGACTTGTGATTATATTGTGATGAGAAAACGGCCATGGATGCTCTCTTTTTATAAGACTCGATCGGTCATCTGTAATATTCTAGATCAAAGGAGAATACAGCATATATTTGGGTGAAGAGAGGTCCACCATTTTCAAGTATATCCTTGACTGTTCGGCAACTTTCGAGATCGTTCGAAGTACCGGGCGGTGAGTCCCGTTTTGGAAGGCGAAAGATTGTTGACATCTATTTGGACATTGATATAAAGGTGAACAATGACATTGGCGAGCGTTGTGATAGAACGTGCTTCAAAAGGTAGCTAACTAACTCTGGCATCCTCCAGTTGAGCAAACGTTATGGTTCCGATGCCTTCCGATGAAACATGACGCCTTGGAAGGACAAAGTAGAATGGTTCTTTGCCAGGGCGAACAAGTGCGAGATGCGACCCCTCAGGGACTACGAAACGCTCCTGACCAGGCCGTATATTCTGTTGGGGGATGTTCCATGCTCTCTCCCAGCTGATCACCTCTGAGCCCTGATCGCCAACCACGAAAGTATGATGATGGGTGTGACATATCTTGTAGTCATAGGGAAGGTTGACGGCGGTATGGGTTAAACGATTGTAGAGGTCAAAGCAGTACAGACAGAAATCCTGAACGTTGCCATCCCATACGCGGATGGCAAGATTCTGGCTGTCGGGAATATTATGATATACGGTGGTGGCGGCCTCGCTAGGTTTGTCCTGTCACACTGGTCAGTGGAAAGTGGCAAACATATCACGAAGGATGGATCACGTACAGAGAGGTTCGCTGGCGCTGAGCTTGTCAACGAGGCCCTGCATCTCTAACATAACGCTCCCATGCTTCCTCAAAGCGGTGCGGGTTTTGGCCTTTAAGAACACGCTTGATGAGACGGTCCTCAGAAAGAGGCTGATGGTCGGGGTCTCGTTGCCATCATGAACTTGTCAAAGGGGCAAGTGTAGAGCCTGTCGGTAGAGCCTATCGCTAGAACCTGCATCTCTCTCAGGGGAGTCCAGACTCATCTCTGATGCGACTGGTGATGTTGCTGGAGTGAGCAGAGGCTAACAAAAGATGAAAGTCAGGATAATACTTCGATATGTAAGTAGAGGCATACACACCTTTGAGTGATTTTTGTCGTACTCGTGTCATATTGTGTGGAAATGAAGTGTGGTAAAAAAACCTCTTTTTATGGGTGCCCAATTGAAGTGTTTAGGCTACAAGTACCGTTTTGACGACGACTGTGTAACAAGTCTATCTATTTTACCAGTGTTGACGTTGAAACCCGGGTGGCGAGGCGCCAGGTATGCTCGGTGGTTACTTTTCTGTAAATTCCACGCAACTAATTCATTGCCCCCATGAATAGCTGACATTTTCATCATATCTTGGAGTACTACGAACTTTGACGAGTCTGAAGCCGAAATGCCAGTGCCGACCTCGGGCTTAGTTTGAAGTATTCTTTCACCGAGCCTAATCTCACCAATCCAAAAATCGTTTGCTGCGAACGCGACGGAGCCTCCTCCCACGTCGACTCGGCTAATTCATAGATGAACGAGGTGGGCGTTCCGTCAGTGGGTACAGTCCTTTGAAACATGTGATGGGTTCGGGAGAAACGTCTTACGTGCTTTTAGTTCCAAGTGGCAAAATTAAAAACACGACTCAGGGGACTCGTAAGGTGATTGGGGCCCGCTCGACGGTTTGACGTGTCGTCTGATAGTTTTTCCGTTGGCCACGGAACCCAATTTTTCTTTCTTTGAGCGGACTAACAATCCAAGCAGACGGTGGGCTTCAGGGTCCAATCAGTGGACATCGCAAAGGCTCGGTTCATATCGCATGCAAATTCCTCCAGTCGACTAGCCTGACGGGTTTTCCTACGCTCTGACACTAGAGCCACGCCCAATCCTTTCCGAGTCGAGCACCCCGCTCCAGGTGACGCGGGCATAGACACTGTATCATACAGTCGGTCTTGAAGCCGCTTGCTCCATCCAGCCACGCCCGACCCAAGCATGGATCTCACGGCCCGTCGGGCGTACCCCAGCTCAATCACCGTTCATGCTCGTGAAATGATCCAGGGGTCCACGCCCAACTGGGCATCGACAAGCCATCAAGATCTCCAAAGATCCCCGATGGACGCGACCCCAGCGTCCACGGAGCACGCCTCTTAGACTTTTTTTATTTAGCCAGGGAATTTAAACGAAAACAGGCGCGCATCGGATGACACCGCTAAATTCGAATCAATCTCGCCTCCGCCAGCCGCATCACCCCATCACTGCCGCGTCCCAGTATGTACTGGATCCGGCGGTTGTCGTCCGTCATCAACCACATGCGGGATCGGATCGGATCGTACGCGTGAGACGTCAACCCCATCGAGATGGCATGGTGATATGATTGCCGTTCGTGCGGTACCCCCATGCGACGTGACGTGGGGAGGTTGGGTAACTTGGGTTGCCCACACGCGACCCGAGTACACGCGAACGTCCTCCTCGTCTTCCTCCGATACCGTATCACCAGTGGACGACGTTTTCCGAGGACGACGTGAAGCACTTTGGGCGACTCTTCGTTCGCGTTGCGTTGTCCCCTCTTTCCCCCGCTCATCGAACCCTCTGCGGTCCCCTCAAGATTCGGACATCGAAATCGAAGAGCAAATGGATTGCATCCGATTCGAGTGCGGGGCGGCGGTATACATACATGACGCATTGCGCTCGTGCAACCTAGCTATTTCGGCTCGGCTCGGCCTCGGCAAAGGCCCGCCGTCGATGACCCCGTCGACGTTTGATGCGTTACTCGGCTTTCGCAAGTCGTCCGACACGACCCGAGCACACGCCGACGACTACCACGCGCGGACGCCCTCCTCGTCTTCCTCCGGTACTGATACCCCTCGGCGACCCCCTCAAGGTTCAGGGATCGGGATCGAACAGCGAATGATGAACTATGGCCCGGGATGGGCGTGTTGGTCCGGGATGGCGGGTTAGCATGCGATTCAAGTGCGGGGCGGCGGACGCATTGCGCCCGTGCAACCTAGCTATCATTCGAAGGGCACGTCGGCTCGACTCGGCTTTCGCAAGTCGTCCGTCCTCCCTGGCCTCGGACAAGGAGGGGTCTTCTCGGTAGCCGCCGATTCAGAGGGACACGGATCGAGACACGAACACGACGGATCGCTTATTCGATATACATGTATTTGTATACAAAGAAGAGGGTATGGAATCATACATGCTCTGTGGGGCATTGAATACATTGGCAAAAAAGCAAAAAAAGAGGAACAATAGATCCAGGCATCCAACAACACAAGCAAACGCGCGCACAGCAAGCTCGCTCATCCAGATTCAGACTTGCCAAGGCTACCCGCGCCTCACATGCGCGCCAACACGCCAATCGTCTTCTGCCCATGTTCCGCCCACCACTTTTCAGCCTCCACGTCCGCATCGTACCCAAACTGCACCCGACTCTTGACCTTGTCGGCCCACTGATTCGCATTGTCGCGATTCGGATCTACGGGGGCGCCCTTGTCTTGCGCCCTACCCACCACGTCCGCACTCGCACCGCCGACCGTCGCCGTGCTCCGCACCCTCCGCCTCACGTCCTCGCCTACCTCACTCAACGCCACCTCCATCGCCGCTCTCATCTGCCGATCCCTCTCCTCTTGCTCCGGTCCGTCCGGGAGATGAAAGATGCGTTGGTTCAGCCGGGACGACGCTTGTGTGGCCGTGGCGCGGGCGTAGCGGATGGATTCGTAGGCACGCAAGAGGGGGGCGATTTGTGTGGAAGAGGAGAGGCGGGAGAAGAGGTTGCCGAGGACGGCTGCGTCTTCGACCTAGGGTGCGAGGCAAGTGGACGGACGATGGTTAGAAGTGGAGGAGATGGAAGGAAAAATTGGTACTCACGGCGATGGCAGAACCCTGTGCGCGGTATGGCTGCGTAAAGGAATCAGGTGAATTTGTGTCGAAAGGAAGCTGCGCGTGCGTACCAGCATCGGGTGACAGGAATCGCCAAGCAAGGCGAGCTTGCCGTCCCTGTGGACCCACGTGCTCAGTGGGGCACGGTCCATGAGTTTCCAGTTGAGGGTCGAGGGAATGAGGGCGAGGAGTTTCTGGATGCTACATGGATAGGATGAGAACGCGTCCACATGGGGGAAGTTGCACGGACCGTGGTTCCCAACCCACAAAGTCGGCTCGCATCTTGTCAGCGCTACCCTCGGCCGTCCAAGACTCGACGGAACCGCTGTCGGGATGGATGAGGACGAGATTGTACTCTTTCTTAGCGCGCTAAGCAAGATGCGTCAGTCGAAACTATTTTGGGAACACGGCGATTCACGAACGATGTTATAAGCCATGATGTGCCTTCCAGGGCCCATCCAGCCGACCATCTCGGGGGTTTCGACCAATGGACGAAGGTCGGGATCGTTGAGTAAGAGGTCGGCCGGGACGATGGCTCTGTAGGCGGCGTCACCTGTTGGGGTTGGTTTGTCGGGACCGCCGACGACGTATTGACGGGTGAGACTCTTGACGCCGTCGGCGCCGATGACGAGGTCTGCCTTGACGAGCTCACCGGATTCGAGGGTGAGGGTGGGTATGGAAGGGTTCATGGCGACGACGCGGCAGTGGGTGCGAATGGTGATCCGCGGATGGGGCTCTGCGAGCTCGTAGACTATGCGATGAAAATCGGCTCTCTGTGTTGACGATCAGAGAGAGAGTTGGGAGACGAAGGGGAGACTGTACGTGAATGTGATAATAAGGCGCGCCATACTCTTGATCCATCGAGTCGCCCCACTTTGTCCAGGCGATGGATTCTCCGGTGGACCCTGCGGAGATGAAGCAGGGTTAGAGGGACGGGGGTCAGAGAGCCAGAGGGCGAGAGGTACATCGTCTGAGGGCGAGCGCTTCTGGTTTGACGGTGACTTGCTTGAGTTTGTCAGCGAGACCCCATCGGATCAAGAGACGGGTGACGTTTGGGCTGACTTGGATGCCAGCACCAATCTCGCCGATGGCGGAGGCGCTCTCGAGGATGGTGACGAAGTGGCCTGCCTCTGCGAGACAGTAGGCGGCGGAGAGACCGCCGAGGCCACAGCCGACGACGACGATGCGGATTGGGAGGGCGGCGCGACGACCCTGGAAGAGGGGGGAGGAAGCTTTCTTGCCCATGGTGACAGTGAGAGAGTCATCCGGGCGGAACACGGAAATAAATTCTTATAGACGGTGTGGGGTGAAATGTTTTGCCGGTTGCCTGAGTGGAAAGACTCGGAGGAGACTTTGATCGCAGTCAAAGGCTATCGTCCCAAAAAAGGAAACTCTCCTCGCCATGGACAACCTCCAATTCGACACCGCCACGTCCGACCTCGCCGCCCTCTGCGACACACTGCACGACCATGTCCTCCCCCAGCTCCGACTCGAACTCGCCCTCCCCGACCCCGACACCGCCTGGCTCTCCGAATGGCTCTCAGACTCCGGTACGCCCCTGTCCCCATCCTAGCCCTCGCTGACCGCCTCCAGCGTCGATCTTCCGCCTTTTGAGGGTAAGCGGTCGATCCGTTCACGTCCTTCCCGACCCTCACCCACCCTAGCGTCACAATTTTATCCGACCATTTGCATTGGAAGACATCCGCACCATATCCATATTCCGCATACGCGTTCTCCGCCCCATCCTTCTCCGCCCCCTCCCCGCTCTGTTCCATTGCCTTCCCCCGCCGATCACAGATCCGTTCGGTCGCCCAATGGTCTTTCTCAAACTCGCACCCCTCCATTCCTTGCCATGCTCCCTCAAAGACGCTCTTCTACAAGAGGTAGAGCGTCTACGCCTCCATCTTAGATACATTCGCGATCACTGCACCCACACTGGCCCTTTCCCCCTCCAATACCTCGCCCTCGTCGATCTCGGTGGCGTTTCAATACAAAACCGTGTAAGTCCAAGTCCCTGTCTTCTATTCAATCGAATATATATATATTGACATCAATTCAAGAATCTCGATCTGTGTTCGTGGATTTTAACCGACATCATACCACGCTATCCTGGAATGCTTGCGGCGGGTAAGTTCCTGGCCTAGGCACCATATGTGTCTGGGACCCACAAAGTGATCGCCCCATGATTCAGTCTTTTTTCTCAATTTTTCCTGGATCCATTCGGGCGCTTGGTCGGTGGTAAAGTATGTCTCACTCTCTCCATTCTGATCGCCCCGTCCGTCCCGTGCTGACACCATCGCTCCTTGAGGCGTTTGCTTCCCTCCTCGACCACCGCACGCGTGTTTTTTCCTTCCAAGGCCCAACTTGTCAGCTATTGTTCAGCGGCAACTTTGCCCGCAGGTCAGCCCTTTTTGCATTCCTCCCGGATCCTCCATGCATGATCGATACGGTCAGAATACGGCGGTTCGTTGCCGACCCTCGATCAAATCGACGATGCCCTTCGTTCACCGTACCAAACACACCATCTCCCCCCACCATCACCTCACGCAATCCCCGACGTTGAAAATCCCATCTCTCCCACCTCCCCTTCCACCGCTCCCCCAGACTCGACTCTCCAACGCGCCCCGTCGACGATCGTCCTCCCGCCCTTGTCGTCCCGAAATCCCTTCTTTGGATACCCCGCCATCGCATCGACCTCGGACCCATACACGATCCGCCACGTGCAGAGGGGACCGCGCGCGTTGGTGCGTACGCTTGCGGTGCTGTGGTGGCGCCGGTGGCGCCGGTGGGTCTGGGCGGGGGTGTGTGCGGTGGTGCTCGTGTTGGTGTTGCGGATGCGTCGCGCGAGGGCGGGGGCGAGCGTGAAGGCGCTGGTCAGGGCGATGTCGATGGTGGGCGTCCAACGTGCGCGGACGCGGGCGTGAACGTGACGTGGCGAGCGACCAGTTTTGTCCATCCAATCATCAATTGGGTGCTGGATCCCAAGTCGACCCGTCTTACTCGGTCGCATTGACGCATTGGCTCGTTTACGCCTTGTCCCTTTTTTGATTTGCTTACCGTTCCCTTGTTCGAGGGGTGACGAATGGGGTATTGTCGTCTTTTTCTCCATGGATGTATCTTAGGCCCCGGGCATACGTCTGCGTCGATGTTATATGGACCACACGTCGATCGTAGTCGTTAGGTAGCCAGTAATCCGTAATCCGTAGCCAGTACGTTGAAACGTTGAAACTTCGCGCGGTCCACCGACTCGATCACGCAACTTGCAGGTGGTCACTGGAAGACCGAGCACGCGAACACGAACGGAAGAACAAGGAAGGACGACTACGACTACGACGCGCGTGTCAGACAGCTGCATTCAAGTTCGGGACGCCTCCGTGCCTTGCCTTGGACTGTACGAGGACTCCGCGTGTGCAGATGCTACGTCCGAAATGGATACTGTTCACCAAATTGTCAGTCATGTCCTGGACAGCGTGCTGTCTCGCTTGACTTATTATTCCACTAACACGTTGAGCGAGATTGTGCGGGTTGTTGCGCTTCCTTCCCTCCACGGCGATGAGGACTGGCGGTCCCTGGTGAGTATTTTGCACACCTTTCGTTCGTCGGGAAAATGCCGAGGATCTTGTTTCGCTTTTCGCGCGGTTCGAGCCTATCTCCCTAAACGAACCCTCATGGGCTTGGGTCTCTGTTAGAGGCAATTGGGAAGAGCTGCGTGATGCGCTGATGCTTCAGATTATTAGCGGCGCTTGCCCTTTGTCGGGGAACTCTCAAACAGAGGGCTGCACTGCGGTTTCGCAGCGTTATTCGCTGGGTAGTGATGGCCAAGATTCGTTGGGGCTCCAAATTCGTGTTTTGACGGACGTCCAACCTCGTATTCCTCTTCGTCCTTTACATTGTCTGCTGTGGCTGCACAGATCACAGTGCCATGTTCGATCCCGAGGCGTCTCTCAACCGACGCCGGCGCGATTTACAATCATCTATCTATCGTCTTGATGACTTTCGGGAGTAACCGTAGCGGGTGTTGCCACGGATGTGGCCCTGTCTGGATTATCTACCACTGGCAAGTCTTCGGAAACCTCCGGATGATCGTATGTACTACATGTCGGATCGTGATGGACATTAGCCCCCACAATGCAGACTCATCTCGACTGCGCACGATGTGCACGCTGACCGACCCACTGGCACCGACCTCTGCCGTCCACTTCCGTTGTCAACGCGTACACCGGCCAAACTGTAAGCATCACGGCATCGGGCTGGTACGAGGCTGGAGATTCTAGGCCAGGTCACCGCCACGCACAGAGTGGAGTGCCAAGTTGATCATTGAAGGAACGCAACGTTGGACAAAGATTCTCTTGCACCCTTGGCAGGCAATGCTGCGTGTGCTTTGACCAAAGCAACCACCGTTATCTGATAAGCTAGCCTATCACTGGCAAGTCTTCGGAATCCTCCGGATTATCGTGTGCGACGACATGTCGGGTCGTGATGGACAATTAGCCCCTACGATGCAGACATCTCGACTGCGCACGACGCGCACTTTGAAGCCGCGCTGACCGACCCACTGGCACCGACCTCTGCCGTCCGCTTCCGTTGTCAACGCGTACGCTAACCAAACGTCACGGCATCGGGTCTACTCGCAGGCTGGAGATTCTAGGCCAAGTCGCCGCCACGCACAGAGTGGAGTGCCAAGTTGAAGGAAGGCGCAACGTTGAATAACGATAAGACTCTCTTGCACCCTTGGCAGGCAATGCTGCCGTGTGCTTGACTAAACTGCCTCGATCATGAGGATCCTCTTACCTCCGCTTCCTCCGTCGGCTCTCTCCGCGCTCAGCCCCTGACTGGACCCCTGACCCTGCACCCCCACAACACAGCGCCCGAATTCAATGCTACATCACACGCCAGGGGCCTCGTCTAGAGCCCATCTCATTTGCATCCCATTCATTCCCCCACTTCGGCGGGCCTCGGACTTCTCGTCAGACTCCACCGTTTTAACCTCGACTCTTTGACTCGATGGGTATCTAGGGTTTGAAAGTAACCTGTTTCGTATTCGTTCCGGCGCGCATCGGTCCAGAGATCTGGGGGCAAGGGCAATTGTCGAAAACCATGCATCGTGCATCGTGCCCAAACCCCAAGGTACAGCACCAAGCCAACGCGACCGCCAAAAGGTGCGTATGCAGATACGCGGAGCGCGGCAAGATAACGCGTCATCGTCGTACCCAAAGAAAGTTGATCGCGTCGCCATCTATTCTAGTCTACCTGGATGCTGGTCTAGTCTATCCAATCGTCCGCTCCTCGTCTTGCGAATGCTGTCCACACAAAACACCCGAACCGGCCCTGTTACAAAACGTACAACATCCAAAGCACAACACACGACATCATCCTCCCCAATCATCGATTCGAGCTCACCCACGTCGACATGAGCGAAACAAGGGACGATGACACACAAAACAGGCCCAGGGGTGCGGATCGAGGGGTGGGCGCAATGGGTGCAATAACGCGAGGCATGATACTACACGGATATAGCGTCCGAAATGCGTCCCAGATAACGATGATAAATGCATCAAGACAGGTGATGACGATGACGAGCAAGACGGTAGATGTGTACGGGCCAACGCGCGTGATTGCAGATCCCACGTCGAGGGATGGAGGGCTGCACGCTGGGCCGAGTAACGCATCTACAAAAAGTATTCGGGAAGCTAACACACGTGTCAGCACGTCCTTGGTGTCAACGAGATTGAGGGAGAACGTCCCCCCCAGAAAGAAACAAGCCAGACATCGATTACCCACCTTACCACCCGCATTCTGTGCCGCTTGATGACTCGGTCCATCCCGCTCGTTCTCCGGTGCAGCTTCAAACACGTTAAAGTACATACTCCCACCTGGCCCCACTTCGAGAATACTCGCCGAGTTGCCGCAACGATAACAATAGTTGGGCGCGGACCATACCGTGGAGAGGTGTTTGTCAAAGAGGGACGAATAGCCTTCCATGCAGAGTTGGTGTGCGCGGAGGATGTGCGACATGTTGTTCGTCTCGAGGAATTTGTGGACGACACATGAACCGAAGGTGTATCCTGCACCTCTGCATGGATACATCGACACGACAACACGATAAGAACAAAGAGAATATCAGCATTCAGCACGTGGGGGAAGAAGGGGGGCAGTGGAGTATGTGGCTAGCCAGCCGCACGCCTGCCACTGCTGTGGGAGAGACCGTACCGACCTAGGTGATATTGCAAAATCTTCTTTTTCTGCATCTGGATCTGACCACACGAGATCGGCCATGGGGCCTTCATGAGGTATTTCTGCCAGGCGAACACATTTACCAAGCCATGAGGTACGGAGTCTCGAAGACGAAAAGACAGGCCTACCTCGAAAGCGATCGACGACCTTGATTTGATCGACTGAATGAATAGAAGGCGAGAGCCCTGGCAAACAATCCATCCATTAAGACCGCTTCATTCGAAAAAGAAATGCCTAAGAGTACGCACCGCCATGGACACAAAATATCCGGTCATCGATCACGACAGAGAGCGTCAAGAAGTCAAACATGTCTGTAAAGTACGTCCATACGTGTGACGAGCCGTATTTACGAACGCATTCAGTGTAGAAACCATAGGTCTGTGGGAAGCGGGTTAGGATGATGGCGAGGAGCGATCGAGAGACATGCTTGAGTGACCGCCCGGGATTCGTGATTACCACGGATGAGCTGGACGCGATCAGGGTATCTTAGTTTGAGACACGTCAGGAGAGAGATGGTTTCGACGCTAAAGAGACCGCGATCGACGTAATCCCCTAGGTGCGAGGATGGGAAAGGTGAGACAATTGGATCCGGACTGTTCAGATAGGACTGACCGAGAAAGAGATAGTTTGTATGTGGGGCATAACCGCCTATACGGAATATTTCGATGAGATCGTAAAACTGACTTGGAGGATGATTGAGCGGCGTTGACGGAGACATGACGGGTCAAAGAGAGCTCACCCATGGATGTCACCGACGACGGTGACTGGTGCGGAGACGTGTACGACGTTGGACTCTCTCATAAGTACTTCCTTTGTTTTTTCGCATATTTCACGCAGGAGGGCCTCATGTAGGAGCTGTTTTCGGAGGAGCTGTTCTATGCACGCGTCGAGGTCGAATGGAGCCATCTTCGTGATTACGCACGAATTCCCGTCGCGACAGCATGGCTGTTTATCCTTGTTTATACCATTTGACATAAGTTACCGATCTCGCCAAAAAAATTAATTAAAATGAAATACAAACTCGTCCTGCGTAGCTTGCCATCATCACCCTGCTCGGCTCGGTCCTAGATCAGTCAGCGCGTAAAAGTATGTCTATGGCCCTCGGTAAGTCATGTGTCTGTGCGTAGCACAGGGCAACCTTGTGCAAGGTTAAGTTTGCGACCACAACGCGCGTAGTACGGAAATTTTTATTTGCCAGGCCGCATCAGGTGTGCCTTGGCTCCGTCCTCGAGGCAGTCGCGTTGCAACTTGGCTAGCCTAGTCTTTGTTCGTCACATTCTCCAGGTCCCAATTCACCACCTCGCGGAAGAAGAAGCCCATTGACACTTGCCTGCGAAGCCCATTCGCGTTTGGGGTACTCTCAGACCTTGCCCTTCCCATGCCCATCACCCGCGCGTGTGTGAGGATACACAAAACGTCGCGGCGAGGACCTTTGACGGGTCTTCTTGGAAAATGCCGGAAGTCGGAGGACGGCTTTCGGATGTCGGATGTCGGACTTGGGGTGGAAGCAAAACCCCCACTGCAGTCTGACGCAGACCTTGTCGCTCCCGAGATCACGTTCATGGGCGATTTGAACCCTTCCTCCTCCCTATCCCCGTCCGGTCCTTCTATAAATATATACATATTTATCCACTACGCGCATCGATTCGGGCGAATGCAGACGAGATCGTGCGTGCGTGCCTACGACGCACGAGCTCGATGTACGCCAACGACGGAATCGTTTTGCCACAGTGGTTGCGATCGCGGTACGGTCGCGGGAACACGTGACGTGATGACTGGCAAAAGCCCGCTACAGTGGTTTCGGGGCCGCCTGCCCCGAACGTGTCATCCTCACTTACGCGCTTGGGTCACCGCAAGCGCTTGGGATCTTGTCTTGACGTCGTAGGCTCACTCAACTATACGATGCAGTATACTTGCGACGAATGGCGCAAATCGAGCATCTCGACGGTACGTATCGATTCTGGGAAAAAAAGCCTCGGACGCAGCAAGACGTCTACTAAAAACAGGGTGGTGGACGGCTGTGGGAGGCTAATCTGACATGATGAGCGCCCATCGATCTCGAGTTTGTTGGTGCATCATCTGCCAGCGAAAACTGAGCCCATCGCTGGGTACCTGCCACCGATGACGGTGTGCTGACACCGGAATGAGTCAGGCCGTGAAGTAATATGACTTGCCTAGCTGGCATTTCCCGGAAACGCCTCGGGACTGGGTTGTGATTGCCCGATTCTCACGACAGCGACGCTCGGTGGTTGGTGTGCGCGCTTGGGTGAGAGTGACCAAGCGGGGGGTAAAGTTTGGCGGGGAGGAGTATCCGATAATTCTACTCTCTTCTCTTCTGTAGGCTGTGCGCGGGTGGAATCACATCTGCATATTAGATCTTTCCGCTTAGCGTTAGATGAAAGGAGCGTGCTTCAAGTTGAAGGAGATTTTGAAGGGCCCATATCACGATGCCGTATGGGGTGCATCATACGCAGATTTAAAGTGCTTGATATATCGCGGTTACGGTACCCAGGGACGATCCCTTCTCGATCTCGAAAGTCAAGTTTCAGGTACTCTCCCACCCAACCGAACTTGGGCTCGTCTAGCCAATTATGCGTCTCCGCCAGATCTCACCTTCTCATTTTTCAATTTTTTTTTCCATCCTTCTCTGCCGGCATGGCTCAGTGTGCGTGTGAGAGTGTGTGCGTTGCGCATGCGCAGCATATCTTGTTCTGCTCAGCATCCAAAGTGCCGAGATCTGTCGCATCTTCGTACGGAGAACTTGTCTCATTAGGGCCTTCTCAAGTTCTCCCCCGGCCAATCCCACTCCATTGACATCTCCAACGCCATCGTCGAACCGAATCCGAACCGTCCCTGGACTCGCATCACCCTTCTCCAGATCTCTCCACGCTTCGCCCCGTGTCCGCTATCGCTCCCGTCCCCACCGAATTCACGATACCGGAATGATATGGGCGTGTACTCCATCCCGGCCTTACTATACTCTCTCAGAGGTAATGATTTAGTAACACCCTTCATTAAGGTACGTTGCTAAGACATGCTATGGCAGGCGACGCCCGTCCTATTACAACAACATTTTCGTATATAACCTTCCCTCCTCCGAGGCTCGCCCTCTTGCAGTTCAGTCCATTGCCCTCCCTCAAGTCCTCCAATGCAGTACAACCACTATCCCTCCTCCGCTCACCAGGTTCCTCACGGCACCCATCCGTCCCATTCTACGGACGAGTATGCCCCACCCTATCCAGATCCGTCTCACCACCAGTCCACCTTGTCATACGCCGCTGTCAGCCCGGTCACCCACTTGCCCGCCGGACCCATCGGTGCGTCACTTGTGTCATTCAATCAATTTTATTTCGCTCATAACGATTTTCTCTCCGCAGCCCACCAGAGCATGCCTTCCCAGTATCCCTACTCGCCCTATACCACGCAGAGCTCGCCCGACGACCATCGTTCGTATTACGCGACCTCCTCTCAGGGGCCCGCTATCGAGCACTACCCCTCTCCTAACTCCCCGACGAGTTCGTACGCAACGCCCAGCCCCTCGGGCCACGTAGGCCCACAGGCATCTCGACACCATGCCCATCTCTCCCAGCAACAGCAGCAGCAATTCATCCCTACCCCATCTCAGGCATACCAAGTCTATTCGTCCGCAGGATCCGCGGCCTCTTCGGCACGTTCTCGGTCGAGCGTCGAACCCTACTATCACATGTCCCCAAATCCGCAGCATGTCGTGCACGCGCCCCCCGCGTCGTCGACACATGTCACCGGTAGCACAAGCGGCAGAAGCAGTACCGCACACGGCTCCGGGTCCCACTCCCATCATGCACACGCCAACACTCATACAGGTACGATCGTCGTTGCTGCCGGCGAACGCTACCCATGCGACCTCTGCGATCGCTCTTTTACGCGCTTGCACGACCGTCGACGACACTACGAAACCGTGCACGCCACATCGCCGGTATTGCACAAATGCCGGTTCTGTCGGAAAGACTTTAGTCGTGCGGACTCACTCAAACGCCACATCGACAATGGATGTGATGAAATGCCTCGATAGAGTTTTTTTTGTGGTCCTCTTTGGCGTGCTTGGGCTCGGGACCTTGAGAAACGTGGAATAGGGACTAGGTTCCGGCTCGGAGGGTGTTTTGGAATGTGGCGTTTGGACTCGCGTAGACCCTGGTTGATCCTCGTTCGTGAGTCATTGTTATTCATCTCGTACTCTCCACGTGTGTGAGAGGGGAGGGGAAGGGGGAGTAGGGTTGAGTTTAACCTGTCCCTACCCCGTGCGTGCGTGCTGGCGTCGCTGTTGGTGATGATGTTGTCCTTATCGTTCCATGGACATGCTCTGGATCGTATTCGCATGTACCCCCATTTTCCCCTCGTGTGGGTCCACACCAATATTTGCATATAAGTATATTTAGGCCCAAGTTTATAAATATAACGCTTTCACTTAATTCGTCATCGCCTTCACTCGTCCCTTTTATTCTTCTCCATTTTTCCAAGTCTTTTTGTGGTGGGGGGGAAACCAAGAGATACACATGTATGCCACGCAACGTCGCGTTCCTACGATCCATCCAGACGTTGCTCCGCTGGCACTGGCACATTACATACACGTGTTCAGCAAGATTCCGAGAAACACGTCCATACGGATAGGTACTAGGTCGGAAGGATCATCGTCGCGTCTAGCGCATTTTTTTAGGTTTTCACTCACAGATAGAATTAATTTGCCTTTCCATTCAATCCCCTCCCGCGGTCTTTCTCTCGTGTATACGTATCGTACTTATAATTATACTATATACTTTCTTGGCCCGAATCTGTCCCCATATCGTCCGTTCTCCGTCGGCGCGCCTTCGTGCCTCGTTGTTCGGTACCGGGTACAACCCGGCTCCTCGGTTTACATTGATCATCATCATCTTTACCTCGACGCCTTTCCTTTTCTTCGACCTTTATTTTCAATGACTGCCTCTCTTACGCAATGTGTCATACATAGTTGCGTGACCAGACGTTCTAAGACATTCGGGGCTGACACCCTACTGAAGCGACCGCATCCTAAAACGCGGAGGTTTCCGAAGGTGCGATCCAAACGTCTGGTTCGAGACTAATACACAGAAATGGATATGTATGGATGGCCCCAAACGGTTCTCTGAGCAAGAGTGACACATACGTGGCTGCCTTCGTCACCACGCACGCACGGTAGCGTCCAAGCGTGCACGCGTGGTACCATCGACGATAAGACGTTCATTCCGTATCAGAATCACATGGTGAGAGCCAGACCATCGGACGACACGACGTGTGTGGGTGACGATGACGGCCATGCTCACGTGATCAGCCCGCGTGATCAGCCCGAACAACGGACATGGGCGTCTTGAGAAAAAGAACGACCCGAGCTAAGCGGTGAGGAAAAATAAGATCAGCGGGGAAACGCATTTTTGTTCTTTTGTTAATCGTCTCAGGGACCCACCTTGCTCAGCCTCGCCTCGCTTGACACTGGTGCGCCCGGCTCGCGAGAAGCAGAGGGGCCGAACAGGGTGAGGCTGAACGTCGCATATCGGCAGGTACTTGCTTTCAACGTGCAGGACCTTCGTCGATCGAGATGCGCATCATTTTTTAATTGGACCAAGACGTCCTCGGTGATGGATTGGAATGGTATCGATAAAATGCGATCGTTGATGGAGCGCGCGCAGTAGTGATGACATGACCGCCCTTGCCTCGCGGAACACGGACTGAGAAAACGTGGACCCGTATCTGTATCTGAATCGCAGTGGCATGGGAGAGAGGGAGAAGGAAGAGGCGATCGTCCGAGGATTGCCATTCGGTAGTGACATTTGGCCCATCGGGCACGTCACCGCTGGAGTTTCCTCGGTATCCATTCCCAAAATGCGAGTGCACGTCAATGACGACGCCACACCCTAGGCAACCCGCCTTCTCTATTGTTCGCTGCTGAAATGGGAGAAAGGCGGACATATATGTTGAGACGGGCAGAGTGTGTGGTGAGGGTAAGAAAAAAAGGCAAAAGCGTCAGACAGCTAAGACACTGGAAGTGGGGTCGACCAGCGCTTTCTACGCAACCCTTTTCCCGGTTCCCTTTCAGTTCGTCCGACCCACTTTGCTGTCTGCGTACGATCGGCGAGCGTCCGGCCACGCACCATTGTTCTGGCCTCCAGTTGCGCCTTTGGCCACAGATACATTTCTGTGGCTTGACGACCTCCCTCAATCACATCCGCAGTAGGACCCGATGGAACCATGGAACCAGAGGAAAACAGCGCCTTTCGCGGCGATTGACCACCGGCACATTATCCGCAGCGTGATGAATACGTATGGGCATATGAGAAGGGGGGGAGGAATGCACGCCTCAAGGCCCACGGAACGGGTCCTCACCGCAACGACACTGTTACGCCCTACACCACATAGCCGCCAATCCGTGTCAGACGCGTGATCCTGGAATGCGTCAACCACTTTAGTCAGATGGCACCAACCATATGAACAGGTTTGGTTTGATTCGCTGTCCCTTATTAGCCCGGCAGTGCGGATAGCATGTCCTCGGAAAGCGAAAGAAAAGCAATTTTTTTTCCTTCCTTGAAGAACGATAATGCCGAGCGGATCTGCCATTCGTCTCGTTGATAACACCATTAGGAAGGTGATGAAGGTGATCCCCCCATCTGATTTTCAAAAACAGGTGTCTGGCCCATCCGCGAATGGAACCTCGGGGGTCTTGCTCGTGACAGGGTACGTGACAAGTGACCCTTGGTTTACGCAAAGGGATGATCCTTTTACCATTCTGGCAGAGGCAGTGCTTGGCCAGTTTAGGCCTTGTATGAACGGAGCGAGTTTGGGACCGCAGGACCATAGAAGCGATGCACGTCGGTTATGTTTTGCTGTTTCCTGTTGTTTTTTTTTTATAAAAAAAAACAAAGTTCACGCTACTACGTGACCATTAGGCGCCAATCAGGTTGGGACCGGACCGGCAATGCGATAAGGATAAGTAGAGCCATGCTGCATGATTCGCCTTCGGTAAACCGGTTCGTCCTGTCGAGGGAAGGAGATGATCTGGAATAAGATTACAACCGAGTTACCGGGATGCAGCAAGGTTCGAGACCATACAGTGTATTGGATTACTCTTCGTCTTCAGAATCCCCCTCGTCCTCACTTGGAACACTTTCGTTCCCTTGGTCAGCAAGGCCCTCGATTTCGACAGTTCCATTATCGTCGCCGGTTTCTTCATCGCTTCGGTTCGATTGGGTCTTGTTCAATTTGGCGATAACTTTGTCAGCTCTGTTGAATATGCCTCCCGTCGGAGCACCGCACGCCAGACACTTTGGGTTCCTGGCGTAGCGCTTGATCGCACAGGATGAGCAATAATAGTGGCCACATCGAGTGACCACCGGTTCTGTGTATGGTTTTCGACAAATGAGGCAAGCAAAGGGGATGTCCTCGTCCGAGTCTGAATCGGACACATCTTCCACTTGTCTTTTGGGGTTCTCGGCTAATTTATCAAGTTGCCATCCCGCAAGGTCTAAGAAGGCCGAGTTCAGTCTCATGAAAACACGCCCCAAAATGTACTAATGATACTCACAGGTACCACGATCATGCAAGAACTTGCAAGTGTCTCCAAAGCCGCAGTAGCCGGTTTCTAAGTGTAGGCGATGCATGCGTCAGTCCCATGATCCGCGGCATCGCTGGAATAATAAGCGCAGAGAAACGTACCTTTGTAATCCTTGCACACATCGGGCTGGTAATCGACGATGGTGACCGTCCGTATCGTGTTCGTACTCCTTTGAGGACCTATCCGCATCGCCTTGGGTATCTCCTTGTCTTTTTTCAGATGACTGCGGTAGGCTTTTTGTCCCTTGTACACCCCGTCCGGGGCTTCCTCCTCTTCGACTTCGCCGCGGTCCTGGCGCTCTTTTCGACGTCGCTTGGCGAGGACCTCCTCAATTTCATCGCCGGCAATAATGTCGAGCGCAGCGTTTATGTGGGAGCCTTCGGCGGTCCATTTGACGTCTGGTCCTTCTCGAGTGGATTCATCGTCGTCTCCATCGTTATCTGTACGCTGAGCAACCGTACGTTTCGTCCCTGCGCTCAGCAAGTTCGTGGCCGCTTTGCGCGTGGGAAGGACGACCTCAGATGTAGTGTTGGTACGCGAGGACACGGAGGCGCTGGTGTTGGACGCGGCAGGGGGTCCAGGTGATCCCGAACGACGTCGGGTCGTCGCCGGGCGTGATTTCCCCTTCTTAAAAAAGGGTACTTTGACATCGTCTGTGGTCGACATCATGGCGAGCGAACAACAAGCAGTGCTTTGCCAACCAAACCTCTGTTCGCCGACTGCCCGTGATGCTCTCGATTAGCTTAGTCATGCAGTTGGCTTGGTAATCAACCAGCTTTGTCATCGTTAACGTTGATCCCTGATTGCACAACTTGGAGTGAGTATTTTTGGGCCGTTCGTGCTCCTCCGTAGAGGCGCAGCACATAAGCCCAAGTGGCCTGCTCCACAGTGAGGGAAAAATAGAATTTAGACCCCATCAAGTATGAACCGCATACCCAACGTCTCAGAAAAGTTTTTGATCCCGATGGCCAGAGGACAGAAGACGTTGGAAACGGGCCGCGCGATTTCTTTACCAAGAATCATGACGGTACGTCCCGATGCCGTATGCCGTCTGGGTACCCAAGTAAGTATGAACTGGACGTGCCGGAGAGAATTCCGGAAGGGGGTGATCGCGCGGCTATCCACATCCTTCCAAAGTGGACGAGCGACGATCTCAAGAGACGTCAACCCACTCAGTTTAACAGGTCCGGTCCGTGTGCTCTCGAGCCATCCGTCGTGATCCGATCCTTTTTGCTTCCTTTTTCTTGGAAGCGCCGACGTACGACGGAAAGCATATACATCCATGTATCAGTGTCATTTCATCAATCAGTCGGGTCGAAGTGTCCCGGTGCAGGCGACAAGGTACTAATATGTGGAGTCGCCGGGTAAATATGAAACTTTCTCCGAGATCCGCCACGGAAAGAGGACTGGCCCGTAGGTGAGATTAACCTTGACCGAGGTTGAAAGAGTGATGACGGCCATTTCGGAAAGCGTCTTTTTTCTTGGCCTTTGCTGGCCCTCAGTCGATGTTGTAATGGGTCATTTAAGATGAGATAAAAGTGACACGGGGCTTCATCTCCCTGATCATAGAAATAAAAATTCCGTTCCCAATCCATCCGATCATCGGACACTAAAGAAATCCGCTGATACGGTGGGTTAATAGTCGCGATATCCCCGGTTCGAAGAAGCGTCCATAGTACGTACGCTGTGGAGATAGAGTCCAGACAGCTACAAATGAAACATTGCGTCCGTTGGGGAGATTATAGAAGACGTGTACATACCATCATGTCACAGAGACGTAAAGGAGATCAACGGTCGGAGTTACCGCCCACATCAGAAGGACGTATGGTCCGAGAAAGCCCGTCGAGTGGAACGATGCACGTTCACTCAAGGAAGTAACCGCTTGGGTCAGAATACCCGCTGAGATCGGCGGGTGTCTCGGAGAAAGGTCGACTCCATTCATGTAAAATAGTGGGCTGCAGCTACATCGCTTGCTTTGATGCAATGCACAAAAGGTCCGCACTCATCAGATGTTCTGATAGGTAAACAAGCCAGTCAACAGAATGGTCGCAAATTAAAATTCAGATCCGGGCGATGTACGCACGACGTTCGAGCCAGTCAGCTATCACATCGGGGCGGAAGAATCATGGATGGATGAAGAAGGTACCAGCCTACATACCTTCAGCCTGTGGTTCGGCCATACGCGTTCCATTTCAGGGCTACTTAAAAGCATCCCGGGCATGGTCCAGGTAACGTGCCAGCCCAAAGGCGTGTATCCGTCTTGATCGCCGTCGTGTAAGTGATAGCTGGATTTCCAAAGACAGGAAATCTCGAACGAACTCGAGGCTCACAGAATCATCATGTAGTCACCCAAACCAACAGCTGATAAGTTCGTCCAGAGCGGTCTCTTCCATTGATGCCTGTGTGGAAATGCATTGCATTGTCATCTGACCTATTATGATTGAAGTCGGGCTTCAGAGAGTGAGTTACGTTAGGGTAAGGTCAGTTGTAACAGTGTTCACGTGATGATACACATCCGCTTTCCTAATTGGTGCGTCGCCAACCAAGCAACATTCAACCAATCCTGCTACGAGTTCTAATGACTCGTGAACGAGGCCGCTACATGCGACCGCAAGACGGTGAGGAATATGAGGAAGAACTGGAAGAAATTCAGTTTGTTTCGTTTTTGTTCAATTTGTGATGGATCTCACCAGCTCCTAGGCGTTACGAGGATTTTACCACTATCGGTATGTCCGCGGTCACATTCCACCTCGTGGTTTCGTTCGTCTCGCTCATGTAATCTTTCTGTCCTAGACTGGATCCAAGATTCGATAATAGAGAGGAACAGGAGGATTCGTGATGCTGACAAGTCGCGCACTGCCTACCGCGGCCCCAATGGTGAAATTACACCTGCTTGGGTGTGGGCACAGTGTTGGAAGCTGGTGACTGCTGGTGAATCTTGGTTCGTGATAACCTTGGTCGGTTCGTCTCCCGTTCCGCTGTACCAATGGGCCGTGGCTGAGAGTGTTGACTAGGCATACTCATCGGTGTCAACGCTGCGCTCATTTCCATCGTGACGGAATGGCTTTCTGACATCAAAAATGGGTATTGTAGCGATGGATGGTGGCTGAATCAACAATTCTGCTGTTGGGAAGTCGAGGGCGATGACGAATTTTGCCCAGCTTGGCACTCTTGGAGTTCAGTCACCCCAGGACGATGGCTAGCTTATGTTTCATTCGCAGTATGCTCTATCAGATCCGGTTCGCACTGGAAGATTCATATGTTTCACAGGCCATCTTCGCATTCGTAGCAGCTCATCTAGTTCGCACTATGGCACAATATGCTGCAGGCTCTGGAATCTCGGAAATTAAGTGCATCCTTGCAGGTTTCATTATGAAAGGCTTCCTTGGGTTTGGAACGTTCTTCATCAAGAGTCTCACTCTGGTATGTTCATTGGCTCGTGCATTTGTGTGTGTGCTAATCAGGTACAGCCCCTGGTCATCGCCTCTGGCCTGTCTGTTGGCAAAGAAGGACCGTCTGTGCACGTTGCTTGCTGTATTGGATCCCTGGTTGCCGGATGGTCCCGACGCTTTTCTCGAAGCTCAAGTTCGTAACAACTCATTCTTGCCTTTATTACTCGTCTCCACGCATCCTTCAGGTAAAATGAGAGAGGTTATCACGGCTGCATCCGCGGCCGGTGTCGCCGTCGCTTTCGGTTCGCCAATTGGAGGCGTGTTATTTTCAATCGAGGTGACTTCTTGACGTTGTCCGGATCCTCGATAAATTCTTATTGGACGTTCATAGGAAATGAGCCACATATTCAGTATCAAGACTATGTGGCGGAGTTTCGTCTGTGCGTTGGTCGCTACCTTCACGCTTTCCGTCCGTGCATATTCTCACGCTTCATGATGCATCCTCATGTATCCTCTATAGGTCATGAATCCCTTCCGCACTGGAAAGCTCGTTCTATTCCAAGTGACATATAACCGTAGCTGGCACTTCTTCGAGATCATCTTCTTTGTGATCCTTGGAATTTTTGGTGTTGGGACAAATTACCTTGATATTGTTTGGTGAGACTCTGATTTCTATCCGACAGGGACTCTATGGCGCATTCATAGTCAAGTTTAATATGCAAGTTGCGGTATTCCGCCGGAAACACCTAGCAAACCACGCGGTAGCAGAGGCTGTTGTACTCGTCATTCTGACCGCGATCGTCGGCTATCCCAACCGATTCTTACGCATTGACATGACTGAGATGATGTCCATCTTATTCCGTGAATGCGAAGGCGGAGGTGATTACGATAACCTGTGCCAGTGAGTGCGCTTCTAGTTTCATTTTGCATTGAATTGAACCCTTGGCCAAGGCTCTCGGCGCAATGGCATATGGTTAACTCATTGCTGCTGGCTACAGTTATACGGATGGGGTTAGTCGTTATTTCGTATGGCTCCAAGGTGCCTGCAGGGATCTTTGTACCATCTATGGCTATCGGAGCTACCTTTGGTCGTATGGTCGGTATTATCGTCAAATCTATATACAGGTAAGATGATTTCGTGTCTTCTACTCCGTTACTAGCTTATGAGATCGCATAAGAACATATCCTCAATCTGGGATGTTTGCTGTTTGCGACCCGGATATCCCATGCATCACCCCTGGCACGTATGCATTTCTCGGGGCTGCAGCCGCCTTGAGCGGTGTTATGCGGATCACTGTCACTGTCGTCGTGGTGATGTTTGAGCTCACTGGCGCGCTGACTTACATATTGCCAACTATGGTTAGTCATGACTTGTTGACACATCTCCCTCCGCGTTCACCGCTATTTCGTCATAGATAGTGATTCTAGTCACAAAAGCTGTTGGCGACTTCATTGGAACGCGCGGGATAGCCGATGAGAGTATTCGGTTCAATGGATACCCCATACTGGATCAACATGATCATTCGTCGAACGTGGCAGGTGGGTTATCTAAGCTCATGATGCTGTGTGGACCCTTGATTCCTCTGACAATTAGTCTCCGAGGTGATGAAGAAAGACTTGACGGTCCTTTACGCTTCAGGGATGGGTGTCAATGATGTCGGTAAGGCGTTCAAGTGAACGAGCATTCCTTTGGTTGACCCGTACGCTCTCTCCACAGAGGACGTACTCGCTTCGACCGATGTGAAAGGCTTTCCAATTGTGGCTTCAAAGTCATCCAAGGCTCTTTCCGGTTATATTGGCAGGACTGAACTGCGCTATGTACTAGGTATTTTTTTTGGCGTACGGACCTGATCTCAGGAACTCAGTGCTTTAGACAAGGCTCAACACATGGGTGATGTGTCGTCGGAAACGCCGTGCTCATTCAGCCGACAAGCGTCTGATCAGGAAGACTTTGTCTTGTCAGGGGTGACGTCAGGATCGGCTCTGGGAGCCGAAGAGGATGTTGCAGTTGAATTACTGGAGACCACGGCGTCGAATGATGTCCTTAAACTGTGGCCTTGGGTGAACCAGGTACGAACCCCTCTTTATATTCGGGTTGCTATTTTATTGATCTGAGGGTCACTCGAGACACCTCTCACCGTGTCCCCACGGTTACCCCTCGAAATCGTAATGCAGCTTTTTAAGCGCATGGGGTGAGTTAATAATTTCTATGGTTTGCGCTCCTCATCACTCAATACAATTCTGGTAAGCCCACGTGTCATCCTTGTCGAGGAACTAGGTTCTCTGCGGGGGTTAGTCACTGTGAAAGACGTACTGAGGTTCAACCTGACCGAAAAGTCCGAGAGCGACGAGCAACACTGGGACAATGGCGAATTCGAAGCTGCCTTGGAAGTGACGTGGAACTGGGCTGTCGGGATGGTGGATGACTTTGTGGTGTGGTGTAGATGTATCGTTCGACACTGAATAACCACTTGTGTTGGCCAATCGCTGCCCTGCCTATTCGAGCGCTCAAGGCACCCGCACGGGCCGCACCTACGCAACAGCGGAAGTCTGGAAGCTTCGATGAGCCGGTAGACTAGCTCGGAGATTGCGAACATGTGTGCAACATGCTGCGGCGGTATGGATTCGGACTCAGACCGCTGCGTGAAGCAGTACACCGGACTCAGACACGATCACTCTCGTGTGGAAAGTACTGGTAGTATACTGTACTTATGTACTCGAAAGACGTTGCGGTGCACAAGTTAAATGAGTCGGCGCCCCCGCCTTGCCCCTATAGTCCGGGATGGTCGCAGCCCCATATGATGAGTACGTATACGTGGGCAGGCAGGGGCGCAGTGCCCACGCCAACACTCGACTCGAAAGTGTGCTTCAGTTAAACTGACGAACAACCGGTAATCAACAAGAAAATGGCCCCAGCCTGGACCCACTATCATAGTACTTGTTCGGTTCACCCTGACCTTAAAGTGCATCGCGGGTAAATGACAGACCATGCTTGGCCCATCTTGCATGAAGTCCATCTTGTCTACGTTCTCCTATTATGCCTCGCTTCGGGCTATTCCTGTTTTACATTGTTAAATTTGCCTCAAGGATATGTATACACACCTGTGTTTCAGTGATTCAACGCGGTCTTCTCCGAATCGTATACTGGAACCATTTCCATTTTCCAAATTTCGGGAACCACCGCGAAAAAGTAGTTGCGATTGTATGCAAGTGAGGGTGGCAGAGTCGGTTACTGAAAGGAGTCCGATACAACGCACACCACATGCGAGGTGTCCCCATAATTTGGCGCAAATTTCGTGATGACGGCGTTGCCCTGTCTGCAGATTGATGCTCCGGCGGCTTTGCACACGAACATTGTTCGCGGACTTTCTCCGGTACCTGTACCTCGGATAGGGGTGCGGATCGTCAATGTATCCCTAGGCATGTCGTAGTACCCCTGAAAAACGGGCTATCGATCATATAGAACGTGGATGAACTCTCGCCGATATAATGCGAGACAGCTGGTCGTGGTGGTGGGTGGTAGGCGCCGCGTGCTTCCATTAGACCGAAGAATGTTATATAGTGACCTGTTTGTTGGTGGGATCAGATCGCGCGGTGTTATCTCGCGACGACGCCCAAGACGGATTGGGTGTTCACGGCAGTTGATCGGAAAAGGTGTGCAAGCTCAACGACAAAAGGATCCGTGGTGGATGCTGAAATCCAAACCCAACCTTGTTCTGCTGGAAGCATACACAATTGGCTGTGGTGGGAGATTCAGAGGAAAAGAAGAAGAATCACACTGTCCGCATCGGGCAGGGAGCTGCTGGGCTGGCTCACAAGCCGGACCGTGACATAAACTATCGGGCCCTGCGATACACGCAGCGGATCGCAATCTGGTCCAGTTTCTATTTCTTTGGACAAAAGGGGGTTAACTCAGAAACCAGCACACAAGTTCTTAGAGAGGACGGGCAAGTGTGTTACCAACAAACATCGATCGAAATAAGTGAGAGGATTAACCATGTCGGGCTTGCTCGTCGATCCAAAGAAAATTAGTCGATGGTAATCGAAAGTGCTGGAAAGATCGCGAAGCTAGCAATCGTGTTAAACTCACTGGAAAATCGTACATACGGCGAAATATTCCCCGTTTGTCTGCCCTCTGAGATGGCTGTGTCTGCGATGCGTACTGCATCCAGTTGTACCCGCCAATTGCGCATGTGCGCACGCCTATGGACTATGATGAGGCCTAGGGCTTGAATGAATGCTTGAGTGACGTATCCCAAACACACCTTAACTTGAGAAATCGGGGAGTCCAGCCTTGCCACTGGAGTATTAATTTCATTTTCTCATATTATCTTGTGGTGTCCCCACTATCGATGACTTGGACAACTATGTTTCATGTGGATCTGGACGGATTGTCCTGCCAAGGGACTGCGTCTCGCTTGGAGTGGGCACAGTTCCAATAAATGAAGATAGCTTTTCCACTTTGTGACTCGGGTCTCAAATTTGTGTGAGCAATGAGTCGACCATAAATGTACTATGACAATTTGAAATCAGATTCGAATCGAGACCAGGGAGATTTACTTGCAGTCCTGCCTCCTTGAAGTCAGTGAAAAAGGCTAGACTGAACAGCTCACCTTCGAGTCCGGCTGGGTATACAACCTTCCGTCGACAGTTTAATCTGCATACTGCGGGAGACTAATTGCAAGAGACTGGAGGAAACAGGGAGACGAGCGCCGTCGCTGCGCTGTCACAAACAAAGGCAATGCTATATAGTACTAGTAGTCAAGTATACTAGTAGATATTTCATAACCTATAGAAAAGTCTATTGTAAGTGTGCAGTACGGTGTCGGGCTGTTCTCCAACAGAGGTGCGCGGTCAGTGACGTATTTTGACCATCTCGGAGTTCGACCTCCGAATCCCCTATTTTCGAGTCCTATTGCCCAGGAATCAGGATCAAGAGTCAAACTCGAGGATCAATGCCTCATCCAATCAAGCGGGAAGATTTACAACCAAAGATGAGTCACGAACTTGAATGCCTAGCATGTCCTGCCCTGCTTACAGTAAAGCACAAAAAAATGGAAACACTCAAATCACTCCGGTACGTTCCCTCCCCGCACGTGCCGGCGTGAAAGGAGTAGTATCCGCCCATTGAAAAGGTGTGCAAGGAAAAGTCCGATTCATGAGGGAAGCATGCTCCACGCGCTGTGAGGGCAGGCGTGTGACAATACTCCCGGGCCGAGTCCAGCCTCACAGCAGTAACGACAAATTCAAGTATACCTCGTACTGTCTTTCCGTTTGTGCTCCAATACCGACTCAGGTGGTAATTTGGCCGAGGAAGTATGCAGCCCAAGTTGACTTCATCCACAATACGCTGACATTGGCTCCGACATGCGTTTGGTTCGAGTGCTCTAAGACGTGACAATTACTACGAGCAGTGAAATTGCATACAGATACGAAGCTTCTATGTGACATAGAAAGTGGTATGATTTCCTTTTCTCCCTTTTTTCCCGCCTGGGACTGGTCAGTGTAGTCGTTGCAGACGGCATCCTGTTAGGGGGAACGTTTTTTGCACCAAACCACATGCGCCGGCTTAGTTGCACGCAGGTAAATATTTTGTTCCCTCTGCTGTCTGCCTCATTATATTAACCGTGCAAGCCGCGCTGTGACAGGACGGGTTCTGTATCATGATGTAGAAGTTCGTCAACTCATGTCAAACAGTGGAACGATAGCGGCCGCCAATTAAGGATGTCCACAACCCAGCATCAAGCCGCCCAATATTCGATTCCCCACGCACCTACGCGTGTGTTGGCGATGTCATTTTCTCATCATTATGTGGGTTGTGCGTAAGGATCTCGTACTCCATGCTGTGGGGTTTCAAACCCACTCTCCTATCAACGGTTGTAACGAGGATATCACGTCGCTTTCTCCCGCAATTTTTGACAGCCGATCTTAGGAGGTGTTCGCATTCGGTTACTGAAGACGAGATTCGAGGTACAGATCCCCGCGTCCTCTCGAGCACTAGTGAAGGTGAGCCCGCATATCCATCGCACACCCGTGAGACCACGTCGTCGCGAACACCGCTACCCCCTCTACGAAGCCCTCGCCCGCTCCACAAGATCGTTGTCATATCTGGTTGACCCACCCGCGGAGGTCGAAACCACGGTAAGTGGGACGGCATCATCCAGTATCCCGTTGACTTCACAAGTGCCATGGCACGGATTGGGTCAGGGACGAATTATGGCGGTTGCTGATTCCGCTTCGAACTTTCCACCATCAACCCTGCAACCTGGCGCCGCGCCGCTGTCTATTGTTTTCTTACGTTCATTTCCAGTTGAAAACCCTCGCGGGAAAGGGGGGGTCAAATCGTTAAATAATTGTATCATGAACCACGTATCCCGTTCCCATTCAGCAAAGACAGATGAAGGAAGTACAGGGTCTTCAAAGGTGTCTGGAAGTAGTGAGGAGTTGGTCACCATCACATATGATGGCGTGATGCGGTGCGTAACGAGATCCTTCCTTGATTCCATCTGACTAAATATATCTTCATATCCTAGAAATCGGACAATCGTTTTCGGGATCACATCGGTGTAAGTACTGCCCTGGCCCCTCAGAGACCTGAGATACTTACGATGGCGATTAGCGAATGCCCAGTCGCGAAATTTAAAGCTGCCGTACCGAGATTGTTTTGGCCGGACCCAACGTTCGTTGCCAAAAGGGCGCACAAAAGCCTCGGGATGTACTGGGTGTGCGAAATGAGTGAAGCCCAACAATTTCAGCTGGAGGGCGACAAAAAGAACAGGTGACAACGTTTCATTGATGAAAATATGGCCCAAGTGTTTGCTGAATTATTTTCGTGCCTTTTTCCATCCGCGATCCCCCTCCGTCCCGCCAACGGCACGTTTTCTGCTACTACCCGTCTCTTTCCCGCCATTCCCACACTCTTTGTCTCTCCTCATGTCGTCTTTTTCATTTCTGTATCTAGCTCCGCTAGCAGTGTTGAGTTCAGTAAGCATTCTCCTTAATGTTTGCCTGACGTCCCTCAGGATCCGTTTCTCGCCTAGCCTCACGATCACGGCGTGTCGTTTATGCTTGGTAAGTGCTTCTGAAAGGGAAAGCAGGCGCTCGTCGTCCTGACGAAGACATATAAGTGGACTTGGGTCAATTGTAGTCAGAATGAAGTAAAGGCGAACCTCGACGTTTCCACCAGTATACAGCCCCTCGCGTTGCTTGAATATCTTGTCCAATATCTCCAACACTTCTTTGTTATCTTTGGCATCATCCCTTCTCAAATTTCCTTTTGGAAGCTTTCCTTTTGAGCGAGCACTCTTGAAATCAGGCTCAGATAGAATAAGGAGACGAGTAAGTGAGATGAGACCAGGAGGCAAGATCGCAGACAAGTGAGACCTAGACTCGGGCAGGCTGAGCACAAACGTACTAAAAGATCGGATGGAAGTCAGTATACCCTTAGATTAAGGTGGAACCAAGAAAGAGAGAATGTCGAGGTGGATGATGAGCAGGAATAAGGAAGGGGATGGTGGGACATACTCGTCTTCACCCTCATCAAGCCACCACTCGATGCGTGCATTCATGTCCTCCATCTTCGACCCAAAGTTGGTCGTTTGTACCACATGGACAACCAAGTCCGCTCGGACCTCTGCAACGTCTGAAGGATTACCCAAATGCAAGATGGTCTCCACATCCGTCTCGCCATCTTTCATTTCCACGTCTCCAAGTCTATCAGGTGTAGGAGCAGATGAGGAGTGTAGTCGGACCAAATCAACGTGTCCATATCGCCTCAGAAGCTCCGAATTTGGTGGGTCGCCATATGTATTGAACTATAATGATATATGTCCGCAGGAATACGTGAGTGGCATTTTTTTGTCGTAGGGATCACCAATGGCGTCGATAACAGGAAGAAGCGAACAAACGCAAGGCGCGACGGAAATGGCTAGGCGAGGGGGGAAATACACTTACGACCTGCTCGCCTTGCTTTATGTTCTTCGTGGTTACCATTCGTAGTACAAACGGTTCGTAGAAGAGCTTTGACTAAACACCATTTATAAGGGTCAGTTGGCTTATCAATTTGCAACGAAAGCGACCAAATGACGCTTGACACCGAAAACGAATGAAAAAATACAATGCAAGTGGAACGCGAAAGGACTGAGCTCACGTTCTCGCTGCCACATCTTGCATTCAAAAGGTCTGCCATCGGAACCATAGCCACATCTGAAGGGTCATCTTCCTCGTCATCCTCCGATTCTGACTCCAGCCCTTCGCTGGTGTCTTCGAGAAAAGGAAAAGAGGGTCGAGGATGAGCGTTGTCAATATGCATGGACAATTCGATTGTGATATTCGGATGGGGATCTTCAGCTTCGTCTGCATCACTCCCGCCTGTCTCACCGCCGCGGTCTTTGTCTTCCTCGACTTCATCGTCATCTGTCCAACGGCTGACTGTGAAGCTGCGTGAAAGAATGCGGCTCCCAGAACGGTGATATGCATCAAGGGTATACCATTTCTCATGATGAGAAGGTGGAAAGAGACCGGGGGATGTCTAGGGGCAAAAGTTGAATCGAGGGGTAAAACTCCAAAAAACAGAATGTGCACTAACTTGGATGGCCGGAACGAGCTGCTCAGAGTATGCGCGCTCTGCATCGTCGCGGCCTATCTTATCTACCTATCGCGCAACAACGTGATGAAGATCCCAAATGTCAAAGTATGCGAGATCAGTTCAAAAGAACGCTGATTGAGCTGATTGAGCTACCTACCACAGATGTCCCTTGGAGCTCCGCGAGCTCCTCTGCAGCCCAGAACATTGGGGTATCAAACGTTGTCGGGAGAGTGCGCATGTACGGACCCCATTTTGTTTGTAGGTCGTCCTGGCGCTGTCCGCCTCCATCCATGACATCCGATTCGTGTGCCCACGCATCCTCCCACATCATACACAAGATTAACCCAACCCAACCCTTATGCAATCCATGTGCGTGCCACGCGTCGAAGCCAAAGAGAGAGGGAAGGGGAGACGTTCGTGTTGAAAGTGTGATTGTGCGCGGGAGAGTGAAAAGGGTATATCCTTCCTGTCAGGTTTGCACCATATTTAAGCGGTGGTCAGCCCGGAATGGTGGTACAAAGTCACCATCAGCAACACCGACCGGTCACCGGAATCGATAATGCACACACCGGAATATCGCACAAAGCAATCGCTCCGCGTCCAGCACCTGAAAATTCTGTAATACCCATCACTTTCGTATCAATGAACCCTCCATTCGACTGGAACCATTGCACGAACGCGTCGATGTCTGCGTCGTCCTTCATAACGTCCGGACGCTGTCAACGTCGTCGTGTTGAACGAGGTTTTCCATTCCCGTAACTTGCCAAATAGATGTCAACAACGTTTCGTCTTCCAAAACGGGACTCACCGCCCAGGTTTCGAACGATCTCGAAAGTTGCCGAACAATCAAGGGTATGGTGGACCACCCAAGTATATGCTGTATTCTACTTTGATCTAGAATATTACAGATGAGCCATCGTCTTATAAAAGAAGGGAACATCCATGGTCGTCTTCTCATCACAATATCTTCACAACTCGTCGCTGCTTCAAACATCACCCCAATCATCCCAGCTTTCAGACTTCACAAATGTCCTTGATTCATCTCTACTACCACCCCGCCACCGAGTTTGATCGTCTCTTTGAGGACGCTCTCGCCCCTCGGTTCTTACCTCGTGCCTGCGCTGCCTCGACAGAGGCCAAGCACGCGACACCGCGACACCGCGATGTCTACAGTCCAAGGTAATCCATATATTCTCATATATTCTTATCTTTACTGAATATTCTCTCTAGATTGGACCTTCACGAATCCAAGGATGCCAATACCGTGACGGCAACGTTCGAGCTCCCGGGCTTGACATCCGAAGGCGTCGCCATCGACATCCACCAGAACCGTCTGACAGTTTCTGGCGAGTCGGTCACTTCGGACTCTGAGGAAGGGAGAAACTACGTCGTTCGTGAGCGTCGCTCCGGGAATTTCTCCCGGACATTGCAGCTTCCCTTTGGGACCAAGGTAAGCTCGTGGCCCGGTTTTTCCTTCGACAGTGGATGCTGACGCAGCGTTCAGCCCGAAGATGTGAAGGCCAAGATGGAGAACGGCATCTTGACGATCACGTTCCCAAAGACCTTTCCCGAACAACAGGCCAAGCGCATTGCCATTCAATAGACGGTTCGCCATAACGTTTGGGTCCCATTATAATTCTTGCAGTTGATAGTGTATATACTTCTTATTTATGTAATGCTGAATATGGTTTTGTAATCTCTGGGAAGAACTTTGGTACGATGATGTGGAGGACTCTATGAAATGCATGTGACTATTATTGTATATCAATCGTAGTGTTGTCTATCAGATCAGTTAGCGATACCACCTTGCAAACCTGTACGACAATCAGACTATTCGCCATGCGTAGTTATTGAGGACACGAGCTCGCTGTGAATTTTCTTTGCATGCTAGTGCTTGCTGGGCTTTGACCAGGAGACGACGATCAGTACACGCGGCATAGCACAGATGGCCTGGTCAATAACCCTCCAAATCGTTGGTGAGGCATCAACGTATTGACGACGAAGTTCTGTCATCAAATGCAAATGTCATCAAACATGATCCTTTGCATGAAATTAAGAACGACTCACTGCGAGCTTGCATATCAGGAGACTGCTCGAGCATCGAGAGCATCTTCTTGAATGCTTCGGCGGCTTCAGTGTAGCGTTTCCTTCCGTGTAGCGCGGCATGTCTCCTCTCGTAGCCTCGATGGTGCAATGGATCGAGCTTGACAGCCTAATTAGCGTACATTATTGAGAGTCGGGCGCGAATGCGAACCACAAACCATACCTCGTCTGCATTGTCCAGAGCCTCCAACCACAAGCCCATTAGTGATCGAGCTCTGCTTCATTTGACGAGAATGTCGACGATGTTCGTTAGTTTGCGTGACAACACAGTCGAATACAGTTCGACGGCCTCAGCGTATTTTCGAGCTCATTGCAACATCCCCAAGCTTGCTTCTCGAGCGTCAAGTAGTAAAATAGCATAGAGGATGCACCTACTTTCTTGAGCCTGCACCATTGCGAAACCTCGATGGCCCTGCATCCCCAAACCTGTTGCCCTTGCGGGGGGGCTTGCCACCGGTATTGTCAATATCGTCGTCTCGGGGATTCCGCTTACGTTTTGCGGGGCTGACGTCTGGAGCACTATTCATCATGGGGCCATAGTGGCCTCTCTTGCGACGCGAGTGTTTGGGAATAGGCATGTACGAGCGAGTTGGGATATGTGGGTATGTGGTCCTTTTGTTCAAGACGGAGACGTCAAAGGAGAGAATCTGGCCGAGAAGGCTACGCATGTGGTATGTGGCCCTTGAGGTTGTCTGCGGCTTGGCAGGCGAAACGGATCTTGTGCTCGCCGCCAAGATTGAGGCGGGCTACGTTGTCGGCGATGTTTGCGAGGAGAATGAGACGGTCCTGCTTGGAGGAGGAGCCGTCCTCAATGGTTTGGGTGAGATTCCTAATTTTGGCAATGACGGAGGCCATGGAGGAGGACAGGGTGGCATCCAGCTTGCGGAGGTCAGCAAAGTTGCGGGAGAGGTCGAGGAGGAGAGAGTCGAGGGTATGGTTGTGGAGACAGAGTTCATGTTGCTCGCCTGCGACCGCGACATGTCTCATGACGGTCCCGGAAGTGATCTGCGCGGGATTTGCCGGTCCGGGCACAGGCCAGGTTGGAAGTTTGGCGGAGACGAGCCACTCGATGAGACAGGAGGTGAGCAGAAAGAATGTCGGAACGCTTCGCTTCATACAACTCGGCATTCAAACATTCAGTTACAAGTATGATATCTCTTCGATTGCACTCTAACCAGCCGACCGGTTTCTCGCAATTGGTAGACACGGCGGGAAATACGCCATCAGACGTCTATCTCAGAGATCCTGATGGGATTGCGCTCCAGAGTAGTTTCCGAAGACCCCGTTCGGTGAGCACTGAGTATATGATTCATTGATTCCGGCTATCGAGCCGTCGTGTTTCTAGGGACCGGCCGAGGATCTGCTCTCCAGTCAAAATGGATCACATGTAGACAGCCTTCTGATCTGATTCGATGGCAATGTGCCTCGAGTCCGGAGAAACGTTGACCGCCTTTGCATGTATTTCCGACGCTGTTTCGTCGTCACCGGTCACTTTGCGTCCCACTGACGTCCCATTTTCTATCTTGCGACACGGCGAGATTGCCGCTCACGAGATCCCTTGCATCAGGAAGGAAAGCAACTGAACAAATGTTAAGTGTGCATTTTGCTTCGATTGTCTTTTCTCCCATTTGGTGAAGGAAGTATTTTCAATCCACTAGTATTAGACCCAGTCAGCGTTACAATTTCACCTATTGCGCTCCAGTACGTACCCTATGATCGCTTGTCTGTATCCGTGGAATGGAAGGAAAGGTGCAAACGTTTACTAGTAGGCCATCATTGACCTCCGCTACTATCCATTTCCCCCGCTTATCAATTCCCACAGCCCTTGGCGCTTGCTTAAGGCCAATATTATTGTGTCCATGATCAGTAGCAAGATGTTCACAATGCAAGAAGATAGACAGCAGTGACCGAATCGCCATATCATAGTAACAAGGAAATGGCCTCTGAGGCTCAAGACACGATCCGTTAAATCTATCCGGGAGGTTGTGGCCAGCGCACTACCAAAACTATTCAACCGGTGTCCTCAACCATGGAGCCAATGATGTTGGAGAGGCTGTTGATCCAACCCGCTACATCGACTATCGGCACTAGTTCAGAAGGAACTACATCAAATTCTCCGTTTCCGATCTCGCCGTCACTGACTGAATTAGCGCGGGAGCCCAGGCACACTAGGTCAGGTGTACCTGGGGCCTGCGTGATCACAGCGGATGTACAATATGGAACTGACAGCTTAAGTTTCTTGGGTTGCAATTTAAAGGTAAAGTCCCCGTTGGCGCTCATGATCAGGCGGAGCATTGCGTTACACTCAGTGGTGATTTCTAGCACTTGCGGCCTATACACCACATCGACTATAGGATTGATTTCCTCGACTTTGGTATCTAAGAGGACAAGATGACGAAAAAGAAATCTGAGGATCCAACGATTACGATTACTGATAGATGTTCAGGGCGTTGAACTCGAAGTATGCATTCGAAAATGCGCCGGGGTTGTTGTTCACATAATCTGAGCACATAATGAGGTTTGTTTCCCATAGTAACGGTCGATTTTGTGGAACTCACCGACGCAGGTCGATGGACATCCATCTGAGGAGTAAACGGCGCCAGCCCAATCTCCGCCTGCGAAAACAAGTCGTCAACTTATCGTGTACCTCGCACAAGACAATGGAGCGCCACGCACAGAAGGTCAGATTAATGATAATGTTCATAGGTCCAAAATGAGATGGGAAATCACAATAGGTGTTTGGGAAGTAAGCCGCAGGCGTGCCCTGATTGGACTATCGGTGATTTGCCTCAAACATCAGTATGAATAAATTACCCAGGTGCTGGTATCAACAGTTCCCCCCGGATACTTTACTTGAGAAGGAACGGATGAACTGCCACGCTCCCAGAAGTATATCGAAATGTGAGTAGAGCTGCGCTCGACCGCATACCTAGTCGGATTAGCAACCGCGATCGACGCTTGTGAAAAAAGACATATTCACCATCCACCGCCGATGTTGTTGAAGTTTGGCCCAAAGCTGTTACTATCAGCGATCTGGACACTACATCCAGAATTACCAGTGGTGTAGACATCACAGTCAGTTCCCAAGCTCGTTCTGAAGAGGATGAGGATTTGGAACCGCGGTGGTTTGTAAACAGCACGAAGGACGTACCCAGTCATCGCTCGAGATGATGGCATGACACAATCTGCCGGAGGATAAGAAGCAGCACGTAGATTCTACCGTTGGTACACTTACTCGCACTCGTGTGTAGGGTTGATTGGTTTGGGACCTTGTTATTCACGCCCTCGACTATATCAATTTCACCCTGTGTGGTAACCGTTAGATGCGTCGATGACAGACATGCATGTGACCCTCACCTGATTCGGCCAGTTATTACCGACTTCCTGAGATCAGTGTTAATTTACGAAATTCAAAATTCAAAACAAACACACCCTATATACAACCAAGATCAGACAGTGACTGTGTTAGTTTACGTCCCAATGTAAAGCGCGAGACGAACCCTGATAAACACCTGAGCATTCCGTATATCTAGACCAAACAAGCAACTTACAGACAGCTGGCCATGTTCCACAGCCCTCAGGCATGTGGCCAATATCGAAACTGACATTTTTTCAACGGGAAAGAAATAATGGAGAACCATTGTTGCACCTACATCGCAACGTGAGTGCTGTATTGATTGTTCGACAGCAGCCTAAAGGAGTTTCGACCCGGGCCGGTGGAGCTGAGAACGGTTGTATGATCTGCCCGTAGAGTTACGGTATTCCCAGAAACCGAATACAAGCCGGCTGATTGTGCTGTCGACTGGCTGACATAATTCCTGCCTCATAACTATCAGACAAATATTTCAGTGAACGGTGGACAGATCACAAACACTCGTCCGTTTGTAGGATCAGCAATCGCCTGCCACGAGAAGGCATTTAGGAATGATTGCCCGGAGAGACTGGCGGTCCTCGAATAGGTGGCAGCTTCCGCATACCCAGAGACCCCGAGCGCGACAAAGGCAAGATATGAAGATTTCATCGTAGAGGAGACCAACGAGATCGGTTGCACATGTTACAGCAGCATAAAGTCCTCTTATGCAGAGTAACAAAACATCCCGAATTCATGATCAGGCGTGCACCATATGGACCGGACTCACGAGATCACCACCTTCCGCAAGGCTGATTGAAGCATGATAATTGCCAGCAAAGCCTGTGGCGAACAGAAAGATAAATCCGATGAGCATGTGTTTGTCGGTGGAATTGTCACAGTCACGAGCAACGGTGGGTGTCATTGGTTTTCCATATCGAAGGACCACGGCGTATGGTCTACTTGGTTGGAGTGCCATGCGCTGAAAACCTCTTACATATTGGGAAACCAATCTCGGAGATGTGGCAAGAGGTAGAAAGCTTGCGCATTGCGATAGGATCGAAGCTCTTGGGCCCGAGGGAGCCTCACCGAGACATATGGCACCAAAAGTGGCCACAGACGAATATCCCCAGTAATCAGGAGCTTACTGACAACGATGTTGCATGGCTACCCAGAGCACGCTTGCTTCGTTCCGATGATCCGACAAGATGGCGTGGTCATCGTTCCTGATCATGGCCCATCGCAGCCTGTTTTGAACACCCTGCTACGTGTCTCGGCGCTCAGTCCGGAGACGGTAGTTACTAGACTGCAACTTGATCTCGTATCAGGATCAGGTGCTAATCCCCATCACCTTCAACAGAGATCCATTGCGCAGCACTAGCATGCGAAAGGATGTATATGGACCGCGTCGATAAAAAAAGAACACCGGATCACTTGGACTACGTCATGCATGCCAAGATGACGTTGTTGTTTCCTGGGTAGAATGGAGCACAAGTTCAGAGCAAGCTTTGTTCAGATTAACCAGCCAAAACGGACGGAAAGGTTCCAAGTGTGTCATGACCATTATGTAATATAGGATGAGTCAGCGACCACAACGGTCCTTCTGTGCTACATTCTTCAGAAGTTGAGATCATTTGTTGCAAAGATCCGAAATTCCAAAACGATTACTCACCGGGCCCCGGTCTCCAAAGTTCAAATGATCATGCGAAATGCTAAGAGTCTGTCGGCTTGTGTAGAGCTTGAGTGTTCCCTTGTAGGTCATCGACGCACGTTTCGACTCCGAGAGCCAAAACACGGTGCTTTTCTTCCATGACTCCTTCAGTGTATTTGGCTACTTCGACGACACGTTGGCCGCTGGTTCCCGGGATCCTACACTGAAGCCAGTAATACCTCTAATGTTGCATAGAATGAAATGAACCCTCGCAAACCTAAGGACGGAGAGCCGCACGACATGAGAGCGTCGATCGCAAAAAGCGCTTTGTGCTCCTGGAAAGGATATTGGTTCAAAACAAGCGAAATCATCACGACCTATGTTTTTATTTTTTATGGTCTTCCCTTGGATACTAACTCGATGTTGTATGGCGCGAGGCTGAGATAGAGGATCGTGTGTTAAGTAACCATTATAATCTCACCATGGCTCCACACAAGTGCCCTACAGCTTATTGAGAGCCGAGAATTCAAACCTCGTCAAATGTAAGATATTTCTGGACCCCATATTTGGACAGGTGGAGGTTGGGTGGAGGTCGACTTGGACTAGGAAGCATTTCAAATGTCGCATCACTGGAGATGTCGCTGGTCCTCCTTTGATCTCGATTTATTCTTAGTTAGAACACGGGTCAATCTGATAATGGTCAAGCGTACCTTCAAGCCTCAACATGAGTTCTCTAACCCGATGAGATGTGCTAAACGAAACAGCCATCAAGGTCATCCAGTGGCGCCCTGTATATTTTAATACATAACTGACTCACCAGCTGCGCTGTAGACAGTGCGACCAAGAACACAGTATGTCAGTGGACCACCCTCCAGCCTCTATTAAGCAGTCGCACAATTCGGAATGTCCGTTCGAACCCGGCAAGTCGCATGGTGTGAACCAACCCAACACCTGGGATATCGCCTTTTGGCAGACCATGCGAACGTACGTCTGACGTGTGCGATCCTCGAACTTCGCGACGCTTGACAAGGGCTTCTTGAACGGCGATCCGCGTTTCACCTGGGTCACTTCCTCGCCCGTCCATGTTGAACGGCTGGACGCTGTCAAGGATTATGGCAACGGCGTCGGCGAAATGGTGGGCCAGGAAGTGCTTACTTGAGAAACCCGGAATCAGCGGCCTCCAGAGCGGCCATTGTGCCATTGTGCCACCACTGTGAGGCCTGACTCGTCTCCCATTGGGTTGACATTCAGCCGCCAATCGTTCTCAGTACTGCCACCACTGGGCAGTGACGTGGGTTGCTGTAACACAACTGCTCGTCTAGCACTTGCTTGCTGCTCCTCTATCACTAACCATGCACCATTGTCTCCTCATCCCTGAACTCACCCTCTACATTATCCACCTCCTGGCGGATGACCGTCCGGCCTGGCATGACAGTCGTTACCTGAGGAATCCCAGGGACGTCGCGAGGCTTGCCCGGACGTGCAAAACACTCGCAGAGCCTGCCCTCGACGTCCTCTGGAAGACGCAACATTCGCTTGCCCCGCTCGTCATGTGCTTGCCCCTCGACGTTTGCGAGCTAACCAAACGAGGGAAGACTATCGTGAGCACTTCTTGTCCATGTCCTATGCTTCGCGCTGACGATTATCCTCGTTGCCTTGGATCCACCCATGTAGTCTCTCAAGAGAGACCCCACGCCTCTTGACTGGTCCTCTGTCAAGAAATACGCTCACCGCATCCAGTATATCTCTCAACCTGCGTCGTTTTCCCTTCCTAGACTCGACGATGCTGCCCTAGCTGCCCTCATCACACCGTCGAATTTCGGGGCATTGTTTCCAGCCCTCCGAGCCCTTGACTACTCCGTCATTTCGGTCGCTGCACCGATGGTACATCTGTTGACGAAGGTCTTGTCGACCGAGCGGCACTTGGAGTCAATGACGAGTCTAAGCGTCATATGTCCGAGGGCTTCGCAGCGAGAGGAAGTCTACGACCTCTTCCAGGCTGTACGAACCAAAGGAACCCGACTAGAAACTCTTAGGATCGAATCCTTCACATCTACAGCATCAAATTCCACCCTGGCAGTGAAGCTTGTGGAAGGGGAGTTCAAGTATTTGCGGAAACTAGAATTGAGCTGGACGATTTATGTCTCGGCCGAGTGTCTGACATGTCTCGTCGGGATGGAGCACCTGCAGGAGATGAATTTATGTGTGCGTCGCGATATCGGCCTTGATTTCTTGGTGAACGGTTGTTTTTCTGCCGAGACCAAAGATCACACGAGGGTGACTAGCAAACGGACTTTTCCCGTCTTGAAGTCTGTCAAAGTGATGGCACACTCGCTCGATCAATGTACAGCTCTCGTCTCGCTTGTCACATCCCCTTTCCTTGAGAGTATCACCTTCTCATATGACGTACAAGCCCCAAGTTCGCTCATCGAGGCGTTTTTCCGCCAAGTACGGAAGACGTGTCAGAATGCCGTCACGACGTCCACGTCCACGTCGTCCACAGCCCTATCCCCGCCTGGTACCATCTCTCTCACGCTCAAGCATAACCTGGGCCCGTATTCAAGCGCTGCGTCGCCCTTCCTCATCCACCCTTCCCAAACGCTCTTTCCCCTCCTCGCTCTCCGGCACCTCCGCACCCTCCGACTCCTTCATCTCGGTACGATTGCCATCGACGACGGATTCTTGCGAGAGGCCGCGAATGCGTGGGGCGCACATCTCCAAGAGCTCGAAGAGTGTGGGATACCGTGGGTGGGCGTGGAGGAGTCGAATGATCTACCGGGATTTGTGGCGGCGACGCTCGACGGCGTTGGCGAGTTCGTAAGGCGGTGCCCGCGGTTGGAAAGGTTGAGGTTGGCCTTTGATGGGAGGGGTGTGCTGGGGCCGCGGGAGCATCCTGATGGACACCAGGGGACCCAAGGCAAGCAGGAGAGGGAGCAGGGAGGCGACACGCGCGACGTTGACTCGAGGCAAGAGAGCGGACAACCACGGAGTGCTCCGTTTTCATTATCTGCACTCCAGGTTCTCAATGTCCGTGATTCTCCAATCGACAACCCAGAAGGCGTCGCCAAGTTTTTGAAACGCGTCGCGCCTGCATTGCGTGTGATATGTGTGGAGGGGTCTTTGGATATGTGGAGGAAGTGGAGGGAAGTGGAGGACCGGATGAAGTTGACTGGGACGTGTTAAGGTGTCCCTCAGGTCGGTTCCGTTGGAGGGATTTAGAAGATGGCCAGTACGAACTAGCTTACATGTATTGTTATACTCACTTAGTTATGTGCGATTAGTTGGCCATCCATGATATGCGGACGGACATGTACAGCTTAGGCGATACCATACCATGCTTGCCTTGCAAAAGTTTGATCTTCAGACCAGTATTTCTCGGACTCTTGAACATCTTGAATGTATTCAGGCGAGGGTGGGTGATCAAAGGTCTCCACGTTATGCAGCGTAAGAGTGAAACATGTTACAGTCTCGACCCTTCAACAAGTGGTCGATCGAGCTTCTCTTACCGCAACCACCAGGGCCCAATGGTATCAAGAACATTGTTTTCAAGTGATGCACCGACATCTTAGTTCCACACCTGCTCAGGTCCTACCGTAAGAGGAGGACCCGGGCTAAAACAGTGCAAGTAGCACCTCGGTCACCTGGTGGAAACACTGGGAGGTACTGAGGTCCAGGTGGCATATATTGGAGGGATGAGATATGTCCTCATGCACGACCTGGGATAAAATGCGAACTTCTGCTAGTACGCAGGCATGGAGATGCAGCGTGCAAGATCATCAAATTGCTTGAAAGACTCTTGGCGAAGGTACCGCGGGGCGCGCGAAAGCGGGCTTGCAGCAGCAACGATAAGTGCGTTGCAGATGGTAATAATCCTTATCCGGCGAATCCAGTGATGGGGCATCAACATACCGGAAGCCGACCATGAAAAACCAACCGGGAAACCCGTAAGGGTCCGTAGTTGGGAGGTGTCGTACCGGAGAAGCGCGAAACTCCTTTGATGGCCTGACGGGGCATTGGGAGTGTAGTCCAGTTGATCGTGGTTCGCTGTGGGTGAAAACCTGCGGAGTCAACAAGCAGCCAAGTGCGTCGGGGATAACTTCACCGTTAAGAGCGGCACCTTCGGGTGAAGTCCTACGCATGCAGTTCAGAGGCCATATGGTGATCAAGGAACGGAATGGGGCAACTCTGACTTTTAGTCTGAGCTCTGGAACCATGGATTGCAACCTCTGTATACAAGTCGAATGCCGAAGAGCACCTGATGAGGGCGCGTGAGGTAACTTGCATGTTAAAATGCTCGATCCGATCCTATAAGAGATGGTCCTTCTACCCCATGAGGAGGCGTATAAACAGGGCTGTCAAAAGCATGTGACAGCGCGGCGTATTCCGTCGTGTACCTGTATCTACGTGCGCAGCTGTGGAGTGGCCGATGCTAAGGGAGATGCTAAGGTAGAAAGCAGTGGCAGTTAGGGGCCAAATCGATGCTAAGGGTTGCTAAGTTGAAGCTAAGGCAGGACTCCGTGTCTAGCTAATCAGGCACGGTGGGCAATGACGACAGAAGAGGGTAGGCCTGGAATGGGCTCTAACGGAGAGATCTGATACCCCGGTTAATGTTGACCCAAGATGACCCACCTGACCCAAGAGGGAACCCACCCCGAAGCCACTTTGAGAACCTAAGTCAACCCAATCCCGACCCAGAGCTAGCCAAGAATTGAAAGCAACTGTAGCAGACCTTCTTACGATATGAAAGCAAACAATTGACTGTAAACCGTTGAACCTAATCTGATGACCCACCTGGACCCACCTGACCCAACTAAAAAGGTAGAAGCCAGTTTAATATCCACCGTGCAAACTTGAACCATCATCCGGCTTAATCAGCCATGGGCACCTGCAAGCCATTAAGCAACCGGAGCGAGATCCGTACACTTGGCAAGTGGAAACAGGCAGCAATGTCTAGTTTATCATCCTGGAGGGTTGCTAAGGGTTGCTAACAGGGTACTAAATTGGAGGTACTAACAACGGAGCAGTGCATGCGGTTTACACGCAAGTAAAACAATCGGAAGGTGAGCGAACCAGCTGTGGACGGTTCGTAAGAATAACACACAACATACCACCTAAAGGGCCTTGCAAGACGACTTTTTCACGCCGTCATCCTCTTAAAACTTTCTTTGACCTGTGGAAAGAATTCACAGCAGTAATACTACGAAAACCTGGGAAACCATTGAGTACTCTGTGCCCAAAGCCTATCGACTGATTGCACTTCCCAACACCACCGGCAAGCTCCTAACAGCTGTAACCGCAGACCAGATAATGCACCTACTCGAAACGCACAACCTACTTCCCACCACGTACTTTAATGGACGCCCGGGGCGCTCAACGACCGACTCCCTTCGCCTCCTCGAAGCCACAATCAAGAATGCATAGAGAGCCAGAAAAGTGGTATCCACTCTCTTTCTAGACATAGAAGGGGCCTTCCCCAATGCCTTAACCAACCGCCTTCTCCGCAACATGCGGAAAAGAAAAATACTGGCATCGATAGTGGACTTCACAGAAGGAGGCCTCCAAGGGCGACGGACAAGGTTTTCCTTTGACGGCTACCTCTCTAACTGGATACCAATCGCTAACAGCATTGGACAGGGTGCCCGATCTCCATGATACTATACATCACTCTGACCTGGTTGAAGTCCCCAAGAACGAAAACGAAAACGAAGCATGCAGCACTACTCGGCGCTCGCTGTTACGATGTAGCAATCGATGCGTATAAAATAAAGATATGCTTCTGAACCTTGAACAATCACCTGATCCAGTTATTCGGGGTAAATAATTCCTTATCTCACATAAAGCATCGTCTGAGGATCCCGCCTCTCGCAGAATTGCGTAACAGCTATGTGAGCCCATCGCAAACGATGGCGGCTATTCGCAGCGCTGTCAAGCGGACTCAACGGGACGCTCCGCTCGTCCTCATTAACACGGAGCGTCCTCATTAACACGGAGACTGGGCATCTTTGTGATGAGCACGAGCGTACGGATGGATTCGAAGCTGATCCGAAATTCATGGAGCTCGTTGCATCTATGATAATAACACTCAACAACTCTCACACCAAGCAAGTCGTCCAAGAATACTTCCGATACACCACGTTCTCCCATATTTGGGAAGGAACCGAACCACTCTTCCACGACGTCCTTCATGGATCAGTACACAAACTGGCAGCATCACCCACAGTCATTGGTGATGTTCTGTGCGACGGTGCGGGAAGCTGGGTTGCGCTGGGCGTGGTGTGATACTTGCTGTATCAGCAAAACAGACGGTTCGGTGTTTCAAGAATTCCTGACCTCGATGTTTCAATGGTATCACGAATCGTCCGTCACAATCGTTCACCTCAAGGGTGTACGATCTGACTCGGAACTGTGTGCTCTCGAGAGGATCTGGAACACCCGTGCATGGACGTTGCAAGAGTTCTTTGCGTCCAAGGTCATCCGTTTCTACACCGAAGATCGGAAGCCTTATCTTCCTAACGAGAACGCGTGCAACCACAAGGATTTGCCTCCGATTATGGGCGAAATGGCACGTGCGAACGGTGTCGATATACATATACTCCCCTCTCTTCGTCCAGGATCAGAGAATGTGCGACAGAAACTCCGTCTTGCTGCGACACGCATCGCTACAGTACGAAGCAAGAAGATATAGCCTACTCGCTGTTCGGTATATTCGATGTCTCTATCCCAGTCACGTATGGCGAGGGGCAACAACGCGCCCTGGGTCGTCTCTTACAATCGGTCTTGACTCGGTCAGGGGATATCACCATTCTCGCTTGGACAGGAAAGGCATCCGACTATAACAGCTGTCTTCCTGAGGAGATTTCTGCGTATCACGAGCCAGTGTCACCCTATATTCCATCGCCAATCGAAGATGGCGAGATGGACACGTTGGCCGCGGAACTACGGACATCGGGATATCTCGACTCAGTTATGATGCATTACGATCGAGTCGTCCTTGTCCCATCGCCGCGTCTCGTCAGCCGCCGCTTGAGCTTATCTTGCATCATGTTTCCGCTGAGAGGTCCGTTGGTCTCAAGCGGCGATTCTCTTCGGCGCGTTTATCGCACGCTGACATCTGCATTTGGGAACATCGAAATCAAGACGACGGAGGACTTGTCTAGCTTGAACAATCTGGTTCTCGTGCATCCGTGGCTCCAGTGCCTTCTTGATCCATTTGATGATCTGATTGTGGACTATGACGCCGAACCGCTCACCCCACTCGACGGGGATGGCGATTCCGATCCCCCGCCCACCAATGCGCTCTCTCCCTCGTCATCATGCACCATCCCCTCTTCACATCATTCCTCGCAACTCAACAAGCTTACCAGAGCGTTACGGCTTTCCGTGCGTCTCAGACAGCCTTTCGGCGCGCTGCTGCTCGTTCCTCTATCCTACAATGGATACAAGCGTGTTGCCTCTGATCATCCTATCGTCGTGCAACTGCTCAAGGACGTTTCACCGCACTATCTCGCACAGAAGATACGGACGCTAGATATCTTGTAGTTGCGGCGCGATCTTGGGAGTTCGTTGGTCTTGATCACTTGCTATCTCAGACTCGTATTTCACATTGCTTCCTGTAACATATATCGTCCTGTTGTTGCACGGCGCGTATCGGCTCGGCAGCCGGGAAGTGCCTGGCTCACAGCCACCGCTCTATCTGCGGCGCAGTCGTTCGTGCGCCAGGTTGTACTGACACCACTGATACGTGCTGCGCTCGAACTGTGACAACGACTTAAATCGCAGCTGGACGGTGCGTACTTTGTTCAATGATCTCTCGAACCATCACGCACTCACTCCAGCTGGACTCCGGTGACGCGGAACAGGTCAGTAACCCGTGGACGTCGCCGTCGACAGCGACAGCGACAAATCGCCAACGAGACAACACAGATTCCGTGTTTCGTGACGACGCCATTGTTTGGCGAGACCGCGATATGATCCTTTCTCCTTCGCCTCCACTTCAATCTGCCCAACCAATACACGCGCAGCCCCCAACGCAGGGGACCGACACGCCTCCGACAGACCCACAAATTGCATCTCTCAAAGCCATCTTTCCTGATTTCGACGACGCCGTCATGTCTGTAGAATCCATCCTTTTTGTTTCTGTCCTAGATTGCTCACCGTTCTAATCCAGCCTTTCCGTGCTCGAATCGACAAATCATGATCACGATCGTGCGCTCGATGTACTCCTTGGGATGAACGATCCGTCGTTCGTTCCGCCCAACCCACCTCCGTCGCAATCGCCGAATCAGTTCCAATCCGCTCCGTCCTCTGATGCCCAGCGTCTCTCACAGGAAGCGCTCGACGAGCAACTCGCAAGAAGGCTCGCCCTCGAAGAAGAACAAGTTACCACCCAAGCATGGCAGCCACACGGCGTGGAGGGCCAAACGATGTATCAGGCTTATCAGCCCCGACGGGGAGGGTGGAACGGCGGGGGTGATCAACCACAGACCCAAGGTCAGGGAGGAAAGGACACCATGGTAGAGTTCCAGGAAGGGTTCAATCGCATTGCTGAATGTACGTTTGTCGCAACATATCCTTCCGTTCGTCGGCCGACGATTCGATCTCATCTATTCCCATTCTCTCTTGTTGACTCCATCCTGATGATTCATTCGTAGCTGGGAAGAAGACTTTTTCATCCATCGTGTCCAAAGTGAGAGCAAAGATGCAAGACTTCGACCAGGGTCAGGGATGGTCGTGGTCCCAGAACCCCCCTCCCGACCAACCACCACAAGCAGCTTCAGCATCATACCACCCTTCCAACGCGCCAGGTAAACAACATGGCTCGCAACAAGGCGCATATACACAGCCCTACCTATATTCACAGCCCGCGAAGCCGCAAAGACAGAGCAGTCAATCACGGCCAGCTCGGATGAGCACACATCCGTCGTCTCCCCCGCGTTCAGGGGTGTTGCGTCCCGCAGCTACAGAGCCTGCGCAGTCCGCGAGTCCGCAGCGACCTTCGTATTATGATCCCAACACACATGGATACGATCTCTACGGCGATGATGAGGATATTCAGCTCAACGACAGGACTACTCCCTCTGCTACCGCTGCTGCACAGAGCCCCGCGACACCGCCGCATGCTGAAAGCCCAGCTACTCCGCCTCTGGTGGCAGACACAAGTTCCCCGCAGTCGTACACCTCGCCCGTGTCGCCCCCGCCCAATTCGGTGCCGTCTTCAACCAGTCCTCCCGCACGATCCCTCTCCCCGACGATCGCTGGTACAAGGGGTACGAGACCTGGCACGCCGGGAGGCGTCGATTTCAGTGCGTATTCCCGTTTCTGGCCACGATTTCCCATATTTTACTCATCGTACCCCCACCCACGCGTCGCGTTCACAGGCAAGCTTGGTCTGTTGCCGAAACGGCCGATATCACTCGTGCGGCCGCAGTCCCCACCTGCCACCGGCGCCGGTGCCGGTGCCGGCGCAAGTGTCAGTGCGCCGCGCGTGGCTGCCGCGCATTCGGAGAGTACGGCCGACAGCTCGACCGACCGAGAAGAGCCCGAGTTTCTCGAAAATCCATTCGAGGACCGGCGGACGTGAACGGAAATAGTGTGCCCGTTTTTTGGATTCCGAGTCTTATAGATGTTTTGCTTTCCTCGTCACTTTCTACTCTTTGTCCGTTTCGATGTCGATGACGCGCGGATAGGTGCGTGACTAGTACTTGACTTTATGTGGAATTTTACAGACGCCAGACCCGTTGTTCCGGTTCGTCACATGTACTGTCGTGGTTGTTGTACGGCGTTGTCGAAAGAATCCCTTGTAATCGTGTTTCGAACGCGGACCTTGAAAGGAACGCGGGACATTGGACGCTCATCGCCTGATAAGCATTTTTGATTCAAACACACGGTGTTTGAGAGATATACTACATGTCGCAACCAAAGCACATCTCTAGTCCTGCATCATCACGTCCCCACTCGCATCTGTTCCCGAACCGCCCTCCTTCCTCTCCACAGGCGCCCGCCACAACTCACTCCAGCGCGGATACACCCGCTTGTACAACGCCATACACACCGTATCCATCTGCGTCACCGGCCCATCGAAATACGCCTTGAAATACCCGTGCGTCCCAAGCGACTCCCGAATGTGTCCCGTACGCCCGAGCTTGGTGTGCAACTGCACGGGCTTGAAATACGCCACGTCGTCGGGGTGAAAAAACATGTACCGCACCGTGGCGGTCTTTCGGTGGACCCGAAACGGGTGGCCGGAAAGGACGATGCGTTTGGCGACGACGCGCGTCGTGTCGGGGTTGAGAAAGGTGCCCATGGCGACGAGTTGAGGCGCTGTATGGGTTATAGGTGCGCGTGCAAGCATACGGAGTTGGCGTCACGCGTCAAAGGGTGGTAGCGCATCACTCACCATGCGAGTTTTCCGACTCCTGTAGGAGCGTACACGACTGTTTGCCGAATGCCACGGGTGCGTATATGCTTGCGACGACCGTCGTACCGTGCCACAGGAAACGCTCAAACTTGTGCACGTTGTTGGCGCCTCTGCCGCCTCCCCGGGTGTGTTGGCTGTAGATGGGATTGACGCGCAGACGACGGGGTCCATAGCAGAGGATCAAAGGGTCCTGAAATGATGGACGTTGGAAAGGGGGAGAGTAGTCTGACAGGCAGGCGTGTACCTTTGATTTGACGGATCCCGAGTACTCCGTGTTACGTTGTACGGTGAAGTGTAGGACCGTTTTCTTATGCTCGTGTTTCAAGAGACCATAGAGAACGATTGGCGCACGGCTTGAATCACTAGCTTCTTGCGGAACTCCTTCCAAGTACACCGTAACTCTCGTTCCAGGCTATGACATGTTCAGCGTAGGGATGTGAGGGCGGGTGGGCAGGACATACCTCTACACCTTCGGTCTCTGCCGCCCGAGATACGTCCCGCTCTGTCCGCTTGAACTCTTCAAACTCAAATATTCTGGCGTATTCTTGGGGCAGATTCTCATACGGATCCCACGGGCTTGTCCGAAGTGACCGCAGCCCGCGGTATCGTGCAAACCGCGTACGCGCAGGGACATCACGAGGAGTGTCAATTTCATCAGGGAACTCCTGGGCATCACGTTCTTCTTGTGCACGATTCCGCCAGTCCTGGAGTCTGAACGGAAAGCATGCATGAGTAAATATCAACGCAGAGAGAAAATGTGTCTGACTGTCTCTCTTCTTCCTCGACATCGAGATCTTGGAACGCAACTATACTCTTCTTCTCGCTCTCCAGCTCCATCGCCTCATCAATGGGTAGCATTTCCTCCTCTTGAGCGACTGCATCGCTTTGATGATCACTTCGTTCTTCCTCGTCTCCATCTTCATCATCGGTCTCATCGACGATCCAGGCGGCTTGGTATTCGCTCATGCCTTTTGGTATGCGCTTGATTCGTTTGGGCGTGGTGCCCTTTTTCGCATCGGGTACTTCGACGTCTTCCATACCCTCTTCTCGCGTTGCCGCACCAGCCATCTCCTCTTCGGTAGGCCACGTCTGCTCATTCGCCATATCATCCGGAACGTTCGTTGAGATCATGGAATCAGCTGTGGAGGGTACCCGTTCTGAAAGAACCTGAGGCTCGATCTCCATCGCAGCGACCTTATGGGACTTTGATCGCGTTGCGGGATTAGACATGATCTACCAGGCATAAATCATCAGCCGACGCATGACGATCAGAGTGACAGACGTGCGTACTTTGGTCACTTGATAATCGCCAAAGTTGGGTAGATGCACGAGTCTGTTGGCACTCAGACGACTGCCCCGTACGATGCCCGTCACCTTCAATGTTCCATCCTCCCACTCCACGCTTTCGCCTACGATCCATGTCCTTCCAGATCGCCATCGCACTTCACCAGGCCGTCCCTCTGACACAGAGCGCAACGCGCTCAGCGAGTCGGAAGGCGAGGACAGATCATATACCCGCCGTTGCGAAGGATCGAAATATTGCATGAAGGAGAGCAAGGATTTCAAAATAGTGGTGCGCGATTTTGGGTCGAGTGGAGATGTGGGTGCGGCGGGTGGGATCGCAGATACGACGGTAGGGAGGCCTTGGGCCTGCAGTGTGCGAAGAAGGGTGTCGCCTGCTTCGGGGACCTCTACAGTCGGACTGAGCAGGAAGAGGATGTAGTCGGCAGCTTTAGCAGCATCGAGGGCTTCCCAGTGTCGGCCGTATCGGACGGGAATGAACTGAAGGGACGTCTTGAAGCGATGAACCCTAGCAAAGAGGAGGATGGATAAATGACGATGAATAGAACAACTCGAGGACGTACTTGATCTTCCATATCGGTGAATTGTCACTAACACCATCTACATCTTCTGTAATAGACGTTGCGAGCGCGCGAACAGCATCAACTGTACAAATGTCTTCGCACAATGGAATGACCGCGACGATGCGAGGAGCACCATCCACGCCATTGAATATACGAGTAGAGGCGATAAGGGAAGTACGCTTTGCGGTCTGTGCTTGCTTTTGTGTATTGCGCCTGTTCAGGCGAGCCTGTGCGGCGGTGCTCACCGCAGGTGATTTTTGGGAGGGACGCTGAGTACGTCCTGACGCAGGATGTGAGGCGCCGACAGTACAGAAACGATAAACCCACCCTTGGCAAGTTCTCTAAGAGATGATTTCGTGGCATGCTTTGACTTGAAAGGTTTGTTTTGCTGCAGGACTTGGATTGGAAAGATTAGCGGTTGATGATAGGATCTTTGCTTACTTGCTTGAGCCCCGTCGGGCGATGGTGATGTACGGTTTCGACCATGATGCTAGATAGCGGCCTCAGCACGGAGCTCGAGTGTTAAGTGGTTATGTTCGTTACACCAAAGGTCAATATCAAGAACCAGTGATGGTCTAAGCTCTTAGATCTGTTGCAAGATAATATTTTTTGGCAGCTGACATGAGTGTAGCGTGTGAAAGTTCAAGTGCATGACCAGTTAACCTTTACGCCCGCTCCAAGCTGACACTGGTCGCTCCAAGCCATGAACAACACCTATAAGACGCATCACAAACCGACCCTCGGTATGATACGGCTAGGACTCACGCCGTGCAAGTTGCCCGTAACATTGTGAATGTTTTCCGAAGCAATCACACGAACCCCTACCACCAATATTTAGGTAAACAAAACATCCGCTTTTTCGTTCCCAGACAACTTCCAGAGTCTCACTCCAACCAGTTTCGTACCTTCCGAGGCTAGACGCAAAGATGCATCACGCCCTGCTTATATCGGAGGTTTCCCGAGAAATATGCCGAGTGACGGACCAATCGTCTCTCCCCGCGGTAGCGCGGACTTGTCGCGCACTCCATGACCCAGCTCTAGACGAGTTATGGAGGGACTTGTACAGCATTTACCCCTTCGTGCTTCTTTTGGCCCAGGCTATGCCCGGGGAGAACCAGCAGGCAAGTCCAAAACCTTGCCCCTTTTGTACACCAATTTAAATTCTGCGCTGCCGGTAGCCTTCTGTTCAGTGCCTAACTTCCCAACAATGGATAACCTTGCGCAAATATTCGGCACGCACCCGGTCGCTCTACATCTGCATGATCGACGACTTGCCTTATTTCGATCGATTTCCGTGTCTCTCCAACCCGCCTGATCCCGATTCCTTCTTCCCGAACTTACAAACCGTCGCGTGGTATCCTGACAATCACCTGGCAATGCTACCCTTTCTCCGACTCCTATGTGGACCCCCATTGACCTCGCTATCTGCCGAGTTCGCTACTGACCCAGCCAGTCTCGCAATGGTGGCAGCTTTGGGAGTTCTGTGTCCAAACATCACCGACATAGCAATTTCCGCGTCGAGCGAAACCCTTAGCGATGATTTGGCGAACGCTCTATCAACATCAATATGTCACTGGAAGGACCTCAAACACGTTTCATGCGATGACCTCACGGTTTCGGCCATGGAACACCTCAGTCAGGCGAGGAACTTGGAGTCATTGACCGCGTGCGCTTCAGCGCGCATGTCGTCATGCTCTCAAACCCTTAGCGTGCAAGAATCGTCTTTCCCCCGCCTTCAACACCTTCACTTGTACACGGGACGCTTGTCGACTACAACTGCTTGCCTCAGGGGTCTCCGCCTAGCATTGAAGGAATTCAGGATTGATCTATTCGATGCGGGAGAAGTGCTTTCTGGCTCATCTTGTTTGCGGGACTTGTTCACAGCACTCGCTGAGACTTGTTCACACGCTTGCCTCACTAGGCTTTATCTCTGCGTCATCTATCCACACTTTCCGTCTCCAAATTCGGAGGCAACGATACGCGACGCCAGACCTCTTCTCAGTTTCACTCACCTTCGGGTTGTTTCCCTGGAGGGACTCTCCACATTCACATTCGACGACGACGACATTGCAGAGCTGGCATCTGCTTGGCCAGACATCGAAGAGCTCGCACTCTCGACGTTCGTCGATCACCCCGTTGCGTCCCTGCCAACCTTTCAATCACTCATCCGCCTGGTGCGTTCTTGCCCAAAACTAAGGGCGCTCTCGCTTGTCGTTGACACGACGAAATTGGCCACACCATCCCTTTGCGCGGTTGGGCGGGAGGTACGCTCAGACATTCTAGACGAACTTTGCCTCGGAAATTCCCCGATCAGTTCCCCCGTCGCCGTCGCCCACGTGTTGCACAATCTCTTTCCTGCGTTGAAACAAGTTGATCTAAGTGTATGGAATAAGGAACCCCTGGATCGTCTTCCTCGGCGAGATCGGTACGAGGTGTGCTGGGGAACGGTGAACATCGAACTTGAAAATTTGAGGGGGAGAGACACGAAACAAGTGAGTCTCGACTAACTTCCACGTTGAGACCACTTTTCTGATGGGCCGAATTAGTGCCGACAGTTGATTGGGCCGACACTTTTGCAGGGGCGTCCTGCGATAGCCTTAGGGTTAGGTTACGAAGCGGAATAGATAAGCCGCTGGAACATGTGTATAACATGGGATTGTTCTTTGATTTGGACCATGATACATGGTGGCCCTGACATTGCCAAGCCTTTTTTTCGTCACCTAAGTTCGAAGTCATCTGCTCGAGGTTCGGGGCGGTGTCGATATCGGTCCATACCGACTGGTGGACAAGATTCAAACGCCGTCAGCGGGGCATATGGTATCTACAATTAACCGAAATATCTGAGGTCGTGTGCAAGTTTCTTGACTGGCCTATTACTCTTGCTCCCCTCGCCCAGACATGCCGCGCGTGCGAGGACCGCGCCGGATGCCTTTGGGCCTTTGGCTAACTTATTGCCTGACTCGATGTGGAACCCGGAGGACGACGATCCAGCGGTATGAGTGACGTCCTTGCCATTCCTTCATTCGATGATTCGATTCGAGGTCCTCTGTAGGTTTCGATGCGGCTCCTCCAACCATTGTCTCCTCAGCAGTGGAATTTGATGTAAAAGTATACGTCGCGCATAATGGTGATAGTATCGTGCTCTCTCTGGCTCCCGGCCTTCGTTGAGCGGCTACAGACCATCGCCGTTCACTCGCCTCCATCTTTTGAACCGCTTCCTTCACTGTTTCCGAACCTGGAACTGAGGCAATCCTGGCTGCGACCACGTCGCATTATCTCATTGGCTAAACGGATCGTCCCTGACTCGGTTGGAGATTGTTGATCCGATGCGTATCCAAGGCGATCAGTGATTGGAAGCATCTGGTACTTGTGGGCCTCAAGTCACTGGAGATGATCACCCTGGCGGATCATCATGGTCCAACATACGTCCAGGTGGACTCCATCCGTCCAGTGTTTCCATTTCCCCGCCTCCGCTGTGTCTTAATCGGACGATGATTTACTCGAGCTCGCGCACTCGTGGCCACTCCTCGAAGTCCTGGGCCTCAACCGTAGTAACGTCGTCGACAAGGAAATCCGTGCAGTGTTAATGCCCACCCTCAACGGTTTTTTTAAAACTGCTCACGTCTCCAGGAGCTTTTCGTCGTCATTGACTCGATGGATTTGGAATGGAGTGGGCGCCGTGTGCGCCCCTGCGATGGCGTTCGCAACCGCATCTGATGCATTACTTGTCCCTCGGGAACGCTCCCCTCGACGACGCAAGGCGCGTTGCGTCGATTCTGCGGGGGATCCTTCTGTCCACTCGAGGAGGTCGATATGTCTTGTTGGGATCTACCGCAAGGTCAGACGCCGTTGACACTGTGGAACCAAGTGAACGCACCTTGGCGAGTTGCGCGATCCGGCAAGGTGTCCCTACTAGCCAGGTGTTGATAGACTGGGGTCGTCGAGCATCCAGACTTTCACGCGTGCCGGATGAAAAGTATTGTAACTCGGAAAACGTAGGAGTTGTGCATGTATGTGTGGTCGCTCACCATAGTCATGTGGTAGTTGTCTTATATTGGGGATCGGTCATCAGGCACAAGACAGCGAACATGGTTTGTGCGCAGCTACCACTGGACACAAGAAATAAACGAGCTGACAATGGCCCGTTCCATTCATGAACTTTTTGACATGCAAGGGGAGTCTCGAGTTCGACTTGCCGCATTCGAGATGAGATCTGGCAGTTGAGTTGAACGACAGAATACATTACGGTCGTAGGAAAGTATGTGTTAGGCTGTCCCTCATTCTTTCCGCACTCCCCCAGCGATACCCCCTGTCAGTATGCTCGGCAGCTCATGGCTATTGATTGCATATAGCAAGGACACAGAACCTCCCATCAGCAAAATCAGGGTGATCACGGTACCAGTGATCAAGACGAACGGGCTGATAGATCGCCCTGTAAACAAGGGACTGCAAGACGCAAATAGCCAAGCAAGCAACTCACCCGCTGACGTCCCTCCGCTCGCACATCTCACCCGCCCAATTCTGGACTTTGCCTGCTTCGCTGACGGTGGTCGTACAGGCACAGACGAAACATTCCTGCCCTGCACGCATCGTATTTGTGCATTGACCGTGTCCAGAGCAATCGTTCGTCGCATCGTTGCAGGCAAGCAAGGACCTGAAGCAAGACGAGAGCGCTTTCACGGGCTGAAGAGAAGGCATGACCTCGCCGGACTGATCGGCGAGCAAAGCACTCCTTCTCTGGGCGCTCGGCGCATACGTCACCAGCGCAAAGTGAACCGACTCGTCAGCCGACGCGACCTCGATGGCAGCGCGCAAGGTGTCCGTGGCGAGTTGGTACTGCTCGCTGGACCTGCCATACGACGCTGCGAGCTTGGGGATACCCGTCAACTCGAGCGCTGCAAAACGATCGGACGTGGGTATCGAGTCGAGGTAGTTTACGAGCGTCGCCATTTCGGCCAAGAACGCTTCGTTGGCCGACGTCGGGGTGGAGAAGATGTCGAGCGTACGAGGGATGCCTTGGGTCGGGATGGAAGGCTCACCGGCGACATACGTGTATACGTGCGAAGCACGCCGACTGTATGTCTTGAGAAACGATGACAATGACTCTGATTGAGATTCCGAGAAGGAGAAGGATGGTTTGAACGTCGATGGGACAATATCTGTACCGGAGTGAGTGGAAATTGGCAAGGACGTTCGTGTCACCTACCACGGGCATAGGCCTCGTCAACAAGTAATAACAAAGCACTCCGGTCGCCTTGCCCCACGAATTCGCGCTCCCTGAATAGATGGTTTAACCGCCCTGGTTGATTGACGACCTCAAACTGCTCAAGGCCAAAGTGGGCCGCTAGGACGAGATTTGCCTGCTGAAAAGAGAGGCGAGAAGGAAGGGAGTCTGATGGATTGAGAAAAACCGTAGCAGCCTGCGAAAGGCCCAAGAAGAGAAAAGTTGCTAGCAGTCCATACATCGTGGCCGAGAACAAGTCGCTCGTGTTGACGCCTATTTGTTACACAAAAAGTACTGGACATCGACTACTCCACAACGTTCAGAATCACGGCGCCGGAGAATACAGTTCTACCCCGCTGGGACCAGGTGGTTTCTTGAAATCTTTGATAACCTGTTGTCCCCCATCAGGTAACTTCACCCACTCAATAAAATTTTGCCATATCGCCTGGTTCGCGGTGCTCGCCTTGGCCCCTAAGAGGATGTGCCCGGGATTCAACAATGGATCGTTTGGGTCAGAGTCCCCGCCCTCGGCGAAGACAGTCAAGGTCGACGTGACCTCCTTGGGAGAGGACAGCCATATACCTTTATCAGTAAGCGTATACTCGGACAACACGGACGCAGCCCGGAGTGCTTGAAGGGGAAACCGCGGGTATTGATGGTACCATTTCGAGTATGCCAACGCCCAAGGGACCTAACGACGATGGTCAATTGCTCGCATGTCAACAATGTCTACAGAATGCAGAGGCCTACCTGGCCGATCGTGCAGAACAGTTCACTCTCTTTGATGTTCGTCGCGCTCTTGTCAAAACGGGAGAGGAAATGAACAGGCTCCCGATCGGTTGGCGGCGTCTGAAGTGTCCTGATGTGAGGTTATCTTCTCTCGGGACAAAAGACTGCCACGTACCACCAAATCTTGGTTTCCTTGGTCTACGATCCGGTTGAACATTGCAAGGACGTCACCCCCACAATTTTCGAGGTTCGCGGGATCCGAGGTTGGACCCACGAGGAAAAAGTGGTCCTAAAAACAATAGTCGTTTTCACATGTCGGTATGTCATATAGAAATGACACCCACGCGGAAACCGTACACTCGCGCTACCGCAGCACCGGCCTTACACGCTTGCTTCTCTGCAGCATCATTATAAGTTACCGCAATATCAACCTCCCCCGCGGCGAGAAATCCAAGGCTTTCAGTGGTGTCTCCAAGATACCAGGTAACCTGATTGCGCACTCGTCTGGGTGATACTACAATTAAAAGCAGATATGGACGAACTTTAAAGGGTGCGATGCCCCCCTTGTAACAGTACTGAATGAAGGCATCCGCCCACGCGCCAATGAAGCCAGATTGGCCAGCTCCGCCGTTTGCGATTCGCAGCCGAATCTCCTTTCCACCCAAGCCGCCGTCATACTCGGCCTGCGGTTGGATGGATGCGTCCGCGATGCAACCCCCGGACCCAATGAGTAGTCCATCAGGAACTTTCAAAGCAGAATTCGATCTAATCGGCAAGAATCAGGCGATGAACAGACACAAGGATGAACACGCCCCACTTTGATTGACGCAGCATATACTCCATAGTCGCAATTTGCAGGGCTGTTTGCTAGCGGGGGGCAACGATTTATGTGGCACGAATGTTTCTCTCTAAGTCGGCTCCACGAAAGAATCGACGACACGAGTGCGAAGCCGTGCCGAGATCGTGGAACGGTTTAGGGTTATATATCAGAGTTCACGAGTGCTTGCGCGACTCAATTGTGATCGAGCTAGTCCTAAAGAGAATAGAACTCCCCTCTTGGCAAGCAACCAATCGCTTTTGATGTATACCTGCCCTCCCGAGACACCGGGTCAACACGACCCCAGATTTTACCGGCAAATCCAGAACAGGCTCGCCTTCGGACGGACATTATGCTAGCCTCCTGTCGCGATCCTGTCGCGATCATCGCGCTCATCTACTGATTTCGGCGCTAGCGTTATCCAGAAGGCAAGGCATATCTATTATCCACGACCCCGCTTGTACTTCAGCAGTCTACTTCCGTGGTACTGAATAGCAGTCTTAACACGATGACCTTGTCGAAAAAAAAGATAACTCACTAAGTATGGGTGCTTCCCTTGCGTAGATAAACGAATATTTGTTCCACCGACTTAGAAGGGTACACATTATGCGAGGATAAGCTTCCCAAACCACCGCACGACGTTTGAATGAACACCCCGTCTTACAACATCGAACACCATTGTCAGTGGGGTAGAAATTCCGATATGATCTGTATCGGTGGATTCCATCGCAAAAGATGAGTAGTCGGCGCATGGTACAGATTAAATTTGTATGTGTGGTCTGTGCGTGGGAATCCCAGTTTGATGCCCTGCTGAGTTTGAATTTTCAATCTTGTCCTGTTAGTGATTGAACTATAAAAGCTCTTTCTCTGCCTCCCACCACCTCCGCTTGCTGTACCTGGCATCGTCGGCGTCGTTCGGAATGTCGAATAAGATTGTGGTGAGCTGCTCACCTGAACCTTGGTTGTAGTAGTCCAGTCAGGTAACAGAGAAATTTTTGAGCCTACCATCTACCGCGCTGTCATAGACGATGTCATTGCTGCCATTAAGCCCGAATTCGACGAATATGGCGTTAGCGAAGACGTCCTAGCTGACTTGCAACATGTGAGTGATAGTTGGTCCATGGTCGAATGTCTGGTGGGTGAGTTGACCATCCGCGCCCGTAGAAATGGCAAAGCAAAGTTGTTGCATCACACGTCGCTGAGTTTGAGCCACAACCTCCACAAGCTACCCAGCATCATCCCGTTTACCCGCCTCATCCGATGCATATGATGCCGCATCATCCTCACTATCCGCCCCCTCATAACCCCTATGTGGCCCAACCGCAGCAATCAGCGCAGGTGAAAACTGAGCCGGTGGATAGTCGGTACATCCTGAGTGGTCATCCGGGAATGTCGCCTTACGCGCTACCCCCTCTCCCCGGTCCTCAGCTAAATGGGATGAAGCCACCTGCGTATCCAGGGGGGCAGCAGGGCGTATTATCTTTCCCCCCTCATCCACCGCATCTTGCGCGTCCCGCGCCCGTCCCGCGACCATATATCCCTCCTACACCGGCGCCTGCGCCCTCCCAGCCTGCCCCAGCTTCTACAGCAGCACAGCAACCCGCTCAGTCCAATCAAACTACGCAACCCGCGGCCGCAGCTCAGCCAGCGGCACAGGCAGCACGTCCAGCAGGTCAACCGATCCCTCAGGTCGACGGACCGTCGACCTCTGATTCGGATTCGCCGTCCCCTCCACCGAGTCAATCATACGCACCTCGGCCTTCCCACCCGTCACTGCCTCAACCCTCACAAATATCCAGTGCGCTTCAAGCAGGGGATGAGGTAATAAACAGCGACTTGGATGACTCTGACACGGAGGGCGAGGAGGACGCAGAAGAAGGCGGCCAAGGAGACACAGACATCGTGTTCTGCACTTACGACAAGGTTTGTTCACATGCTGGATTATATTTATCGTTGATCTCACCGTAGCTTTGCAGGTCGGACGAGTGAAGAATAAGTGGAAATGTATCCTCAAGGACGGGATGATCCATATCAACGGCAAAGACTACCTATTCGCCAAATGCACGGGGTAAGATCCGTTTCGGGCCTCCGGACGAATAATCTCACCAATTATCTTCTGCAGTGAATTCGAGTGGTAGTTGTGTCCATGGGCGCATTTTTCTGGGACCACGGTCATTAGATTATCTGCATTGCACATTGCCACACTGCACATTTAAGTCATTACTCATCAGTGAGATCGTCGCTTTCCATGTATAACAGTAACATCATGCAGCAAGGGTCGAGGGGATATTCTGTGTGACAGACACCGATAATCCCCAGGGCTCCATCTTTCCCTCGGGCGTCGCCCGTTCCAGCGACCCACCCACAGTGTACGTGCCGCTATTGCGAGCTTTTGATGATCATTTGATGCTGGATTGAAATACACTATCTTCCCGAGGCGTCGACGGTGATTAAACCGTCCATGTCGCAACATCGCGGGGGTCGTGGTTTCGAAACATCGAAGACACTGCCTCGATGTCTTGTTGCGCGCGAACACTCGCATCTCACTTCACACTGTGTTGTCACCTTGGCACGCCTCGATAACAACGGCAATCGATGATGCACGACTACGCGACGCAGAACGAAGTACACATAGATCAACGAAACGTGGGGAAACCGAAAAGCTCTTACGACCGCCGATATTGATTTTCCGGACCGCAGGGTCCTGCAGTGACACCAAAAGATATTTTTAAAGGGTTGTTTCGTCATTTGCCCCCTCCCCCAAGGGATATTATATGGGATCTACGGCGATCTATATGACCACGCTCGCTGATCAGCCGACGTGTTCAAAAACAAAGCCTGAGGCCACACCGATTTCATATCAGATAATCGTGGAAGAAAATCTGTTGTACATAGATACCTATTCGAACCCCTGTTTCATCTTCGCAAACGATGCGGATAAAGAACACGTGGATAGAACGATTGCGGCCAAATGTTCCTCGTCAACGTTGTCTATTCACCCACGGTTCCCCTTCGCATTCCGTCATGGTTTCGGCTGTGGGTCAAGTGTGAGGATTGAGCTAGGCTGCCTCGCAAATGCCTCGTGTGGGGACGGTTATGAAAATGAGAGTGAGGAACACAGGACGTCGTCAGTGCATCTCGCACGTATGGCTCGCCTTGCGCTCTGGATGGGTCCGAATCGAGACGTTGAACGAAAGCCGTCTCGTCAGCTCTTTCGAATAGGATGCGTTCCAATTTCGAAAGGGTCCTGCAGCTGGGAAGAACGCTGCCTCCTTCCGCGACCTGGTCCCACGAGGGACATGAGCAACACACAATCGTTAACTTGGGCGCGCGAAGATGCTGTGGAGCCCAGTGTTTACTGATTCCAGGATGTAGGCACACGAAAAGGGGCAGGGCCGCGATGAACCAAGACGAGCAGGTGACAGGAGTGGGTCATTGGGCCCGGGCATTCCCATCTCTTCCATAGAGTTAGCTGCCGATCGCACAAAGTTGTCCTTCACGTTTGCGCCCTCTAGTGCGTATTGATACCCGGAATGATCCGCAGAAGTCCATTGAGAGCTCGCCGTCTGCAGATAGGACGGATAAGATCTCCAGCCGCTTGGTATCAAGGGTACTTGACTCATAGGCTCAACAAAGGAAACAAGGTTGGGGGTTCCCCCGGCTTGTTGCGGAAAGCACGGCCACCTGATCAGCCGACCCAGAGCGGAGGATACCAAGGTAGGGAACCTTGTTGACATGTTGACAAAAATACCAGTATACTTGCCGTGTTCGATTGGCCCAGAACATTCCTTGAGGCAAGCGCGGTTCTCATGCAGGATCCGGTAGAGGAACACCTGCCTTCCCGCATTGTGCCTTTATGGGCATTAGAGTAATCAGCTTAAGTTAAACCTACTCAGCCGTCCCCAGGCGAAGGATTCCCCCTTGATTCACAGGTGAGAATAGGCATGCCACGCGAGACGAAATGGCAGCTTATCGAGGTAAGAAATCGTGTCCCGTCCAGGCGTCTGAATCTTGTCCCCATTGGTTTCAATGGGGTGCGATATCGATAACGTCCGCGTTTTACTCTTGAACCGTGCCGCATCGATAAAAGGGTACAGATCATGAGACGAAAGGGACTGAAAGGATGGTTGGCATGGCGGCTTTGTAACATGGGGTCTTTGTTGGGAGGATCACATTATTTAGTATGGCCTATTACAATGGTTGTCTAGAATTGATGATTGACATTTGTTTGATGCGGCTCGGCACTGTCCTGACTAGTGAGTAAGTGCTCAAACGTGCTCTCGATGAGTCACAGTGCCAAAGTTTAGGAATCGCATGGAAGGACCATATTTTACAGAGCAGCTGTGAGCGCGACCGGATCGTGTCGAGGGGAGCGACAATGGAATGCGGCCGCATCTGCTTAAGCCTTACGCGACCGAAGTAGTATAACAGACGTCGTTGTCATGACGGACCTGATTAATATATCTGTACTTGGAGAGTCAACGTACACAAGTGTTGTGGACGGAAACAAATATGGCACAAGGTTTCGCACTTCGTCATTGCTTCCGCTGTGTACAATTAAGCCAAATGCATAACAATGTTCACGGAACACAAGAAGGATGTAGTGTAATTAGAGTACACGAAAAGAAGGGGGGAAAGCTCTGGCCGTCCTACAAGCGCTGGTTCAGATATCCAAAAGTCTGGTTGCCTCTGTATACGGGCCATCTAACCAATCCGAGTCAGCGGGAAAATGCTCTACATGAAATTTTTCACCATTGTGGGTGGCCCTGCCCCTTGTCGTGATTACAAGCGCTGTCGCTTTGCAGGCTAATATAGCAAGATGATTTATCACCGCTGCATGTGATAAGAATCCGAAAATAGTCACCCCGACCGTGGTCCTAATGACCGCAGAGCCATATCATCGACAGGATCTCTGCGGTACGGGCGTCGTTGCAAAGAATGAAGCGGCGCAAGATCCACCCTGGACGGTCCGATGGCACCTGCAGAATCCTCCGAGGTCCTCACCGCATAAAGTTGAGTGGGGGGTTCGGAGCGGAATAGCTGAGCAGGTGGTGGCAGAGAAATCTGACAATAATTGTTGTGGGAGGGTTGAGTGGTTGCAGTTGCCTGCGAGTTGTACGCGAGTGGGTTTTCGTCCTGCTCCCCTGTGCCGGGAATTGGTTGAAATACACCAACCGTGGATGAGGGTCGATCAAAATTCGAAATAGATTCCCGTAGAGAACTCGGATATGTACAAGCTAATTCAGGTCGATATTGGGCACCTCTGTCTTCGACGGGAGTGCTGGTGGGCAACGCTGCAGTATGACGGGAAAGGGGGGTTGGATTGGGGATCGACGAATAATCAGCAGACCGACGATGGTCGGAAGTGGCTCTCCGGTCCTTGCTCGGAGCATTGGGTTGATAACTGGGAATCCCCGGCAAAGATGAACGACGAAATTTGTACTCGATGTCCTCGGCTTCAGGTCTCAATGGGGGTAATGTATGAAGGGCTCCAAGAGGCGGGAGAGGCGGAGGCCTGGAGTATTCCGGAACCTCGGAAGGATGATGGAAAGCAGGAGGGTGGGAAGCCTGTGGGCTAACTCGACAAGGTTCCCGAGTGAATGTTGGTGATGACGGCCCTGGGTAAGGGGTAGGTTGGGCGGGATATGCGGCAGGGAACGCGGCGTATGTTCGCGCCACGGAAGAGGGTATTTTGAAGACATCTGTGCGAGCACGGGTATCGTCCCCCTTGCGATTTTTGCCAACGCGAGTGCTCTGGAAGGTCCCCTCCGGGACCACGAGTTCAGCAACGCCAGGAATATCGTCGATAGTGCCAAGTTGGTCGACGGTCGCTTGTGTGAAATAGGCAGCTGTTCCGGATCAGGATAAGACGTACAATGAATGCGTGGTTAAGAACTTACTCAGGTGCCATTTTCGGCGGCCTTTTTCTGTTTCGACCCAAACGGAGTATGTTTGCTTTACTAAAGGGTCCCAGTCTCGCGGGGGTTGCTTATCGGAAGTGCTAAATCGAATCTACTGTAAGGCAGGAGAAAAACATTTATGCAAATATAGTTACCCCGAGTGACCTGCATCTGCAGGTGGCGTGTACTTTTCGTAGTAGAAGAGGAATTCCTGGAAATACACAAATAAGCGGCCCCATGTGTCAATTGAAACGAAATAAAACCGCACGTCTCGCACGCGGGAGGGGCTCCAACGACGACCTTCAGTGAAGCGCTCGATGCCGAGACCGGTAATCTCAGTGTGGGGACCTCTTTCCTCCCAGGCGTACACACAACCTGAACGCAAGGCAAGGCGCTCGTCCGCATCAAGCCGCCTAGTGATCATGGGCAGTACACGGCGTTGGACAGCATAGAAAATCTTGTGCGCATCACGGGTGGAGCGGATACGAACATTGGTGCAAGTTGGTCTCTGCTGCATTGCACGTCAGTGGCAAGAGATGGTGAATGGGAGGGAGCCAGCAGGAGAAGCCCAGGAGGGCGAAAGGAGGGAATCAAGCAATATATATTCTGTCCGAGATCTGGTGAGGGAGGAGGCTATTTGGTAATTTAGTTTAGTAATTAATTAAACTATTTTCTAACCCAGGGGGGAGCGGTTGCAGATACGTGACAAGGTTTTATCAGGGAGCTGTCAACCCGGGAAAAGGTGATACGCCGCATGCAGCCGCGGCCTTATTGGTGCAATCGACCCAAAAGGCTGGTCGTCAATCTCGATTACTGCCCGAAACTCTATCACTTTATTACAACTTAAATCACACCATCCCACCCCAAACAACAACGAATTATAAAAAATGTATTTCTCTCCGTGATTTTGAATCCACTTCAGAGGGTATCCACATCCCGGTCTGTGTCCTAACCATCTCACGGCATACTCCGACCCGCCCTTTCATACATCTTCAGACCCACTGCTTCTTCGCCCTTACCCTGCAGATCGGTCAAAATGCCGAACATATCATGGAAAGTCCCGCGATCACCGGCCAGAATACAACATTGAACTAGACTTGAGATCCACCCCTGAGGGGTGGCCAGTGGCTTCGAAGTCCCCCCAAAAGTTGTTTTTATCAGATAACCCCTTCCTTTACATCCAGGTGTCTATAATTTTGAACCTAGTATTTTTCGTACCCTTCTTGAATTAATCATTCCAGTGTATTATAACACGAATGGTTCCATTCCACGGCAGTTGATCCTTCCAGGCTCCACCGGCGAGCAAGCCGGTATCCGCCCTCCTCAAGACCCCGCGGTTTTCGATACGCCACCTGCTATGGACATGTTACACGTGACGTGCAGGTTCCTCAGACTCCATCCACTGATGCCTGACGGTCCCCGGCCCCGTCTTTCAGAGATCCCCTGCTAAAACGTTTAACTACGCTAATTCTCAATCAAATTTCCGTCTCTTACTAAACAAAGACTTCACCGTACGTTTTTTACACGTCATGATGACTTGTGCTGTCCCCCACGCTCTTGGCCCACCTTTGCGCTTTAATGCATACCCATCAATACGAACGTCGTGTGTTGTACCCTTGTTTCACCTGCTCCTCGGCACCTCGCGAACGGGGTTTTGCTGGCTCAAACCAAGGAATCCTTGCTATGGGGAAATGAATACCCCATTCTCCTCCACTAATCGTTTCTAACCCCATTTGATTCGATTGTCCCTGGCCGCTGTTTATAATAAGAATAATGCTTTCCCATGGCGGTCAATCATAATTACACATCGTATCATGGCTACGGTCTAACCGCTCAGGACAACACACCAATGCGGACATTGCTTTTTTTGTTCCTTTTTGCAGCGCCTCGGCTTCATCTCTTTATGGATCCTAACGCCGTCTCTTCTCGAACTCCCACCAAGCTCTCAGAATTCTACATCAGGGTTCTATTCTGTCACAGATCATGCCATCTGATGATGCACATGGCTGGATGGCCAGAGCTACCTGCGGACCTGAGGCGTCGTGGAGCTCACATAACCTGGCCTCTGAGTCAGCATTCTCAACCTCGGGCCAGGATGCCAGCAAATGTGCAGGCTGGAGAGTCCACATATGTAACGAATATGGATGGAGAGATCCACATGATGATCACCAAGTAGTGGCAAACGGTGGACTCACCGTGTCTTATCGGTGGTTGAGGAAAGGGTGTCACATGTCACTTATGGCGACACGCCAAATGCTTGAACATACATATACAGCGACTGTCACCGTGTTTTTGCAGTAAACTACAGAATCATACATTGTTCTACATCTTGTCTATACTGAATACAAATGCACCAAGAACAGAAAGCCTAGGAGACGGATAAAGCGAGAGTCCAATCAAAGCAGAGGCAACATAGCAATGATGATAGACGGGCATGTTCTCATGACGTGTCCAGAGACGTAACAGAAGTAGAGAAGGAGAATCAGGTCAAGCTGGGGTAGAGGGTCATGAGTATTTCCTCGTCCACTGGATGTCTCCGGGGCGGTGGAAGATTTTGAAGGTAAACTAGTGGCGCAAGTGTCTGTCCCTTCCTCTCCAAACTCGCTAGACCCCGAGGTCCGTCACCACCGGTTGGAATGGTGCCCTGGAATACCGGATTGAACAAGCGTGTTGGTGAAGGGTATGGAGCGAATTGCTGATGAGACGGCGCGTGGCTTCCCTGCTCGTCTCTGTGCACACGGTGCCGAGCCGGGTTATGACGAGCGCTTCTGTATTTCCCAGGTGGAACTTCGAGACGAGCAAGTTCGGGTATTTCGGAAACTGTTCGTAGGTCATCGGCTGTGTCCGCGGTGAAGTACGCGACTGAGGCACAGTTAGCGCAAGACGACGACCCTTGAGCAAAATTGACACACTTAGGTGCCACTTCCGACGTCCCCGCGACGTATCGACGTATACGGAATACGTTTGTTTGACAAGCGAGGAACGTACAGGTTCTTGACGGAGATTATTGTGGGGGCGGGATCCAGAGCCGAGGCTAGCAAACACTATGAGCCACCTAGAAGCAGGAAAGAGATCATGAACGAACGTAGTATCTGAATCCGAATTCAAGTCTACGTCGACTGGATCTGGATCTTTCTCTTGATAAAATAGGAATTCCTAGAAGACATTGAGCTAATGCGGCTAGGGATTCAGAGACATGTTGAAACGAGCTCACGTCTCGGACACGACTAGGGCCCCATCTTTTTGCAAACTGGTAAGTACGAATTGTGCGCTCGTGAGACGACTTGCCTTTTGCCATCCGTCCATCTTTCAATGCCGAGCTACGATTCTGGTTTGAGAAATGACTGTGATAGCGGTTTGACCGTGTACTCACCCCTGTTGCCTCCGGGTTGGGCCCACGCTCCTCCCAGACAAAAACGCTGCCAGATGTAATCGCTCTTCTCTCTTCTGTATCCAAACGTCTTGTCACCATTGGTAACACACCGACCGCTACCGCGTGAAATATGACCTGGGCATCTTGAGGCGATCTGTGACAAGGAGTTGGAATTCATAGATTTTTCGGCAAGAACTTGAATACTGGCGTACCGCACACGAAGTCTCGTACAGGTAGGTTGCTGCATCTTCGATCGCAAGACGGAAATGCGTTGCGCGTGGTATACGTACGAGTGAGAAGTGGTGGATTTAATGAGCCTGGTATCCAAATCGTATGACTGGGTGAGAATCATTCGACGCTGCTCTCGCAGGCGTCAGCGAGGTATTTAGATGGGGTAAAGAGATGCGGGGGAAATGCAGCAACGGCAACTTGTCCTTAAATATTAGAGGACCAAGCCCATTTGACGATACTGAGATACTTAACTTTAACAGTTAGCGTGATGTAAAACGGCTGATGGGTTGCGTGAAGGTGCTGATGGCACAGGCTGTATCATGGGAAAACGAGCCGCGTTTTGTAAAAAAACGCTCAGTATAGATCACTGACCAAGAGCTCGCAGCAGGTGGGTAGCTAATAGAGTTTTAGGGTCCCCGCCTCGCCGGGCCTTCGAATGGATTCGGGCGTTCCTTCTTACTCTGGATCCCTCTACACAACCGGCGAGGGAAGTCGGCGTTGCGAACATCGCAGTAATTACTGGTTACCGTATCTCACAACACACGAACACAAATTAGAGCTAAACGCAAAATGAATCCCATTCAAATCTGTCAAGGTCCGAGTCGCGGGAACAATTCAATTGTTCAAGAGAGGATCGACTAGGATCCAATACCATTCACATGACGGAAGCGACATTCACTTGCGGCCCCCTTTGGCTATATCGATTCAGCGTCGGAATATTCCCGGCCGAGCATGATTTCACACTATACTTACTGCTATCAGCCCAGATCGATGGCAGTTGGCGTTCATTAACCCCGAAACGGGTTAGTTCCGCGCAGAATAAGTTACTTTAGATTCGTGCCACTGGCAGCGCCGCCGTCAGAACGGTGAACAAAGTTGCCGCTGGGGGCTAACTTGAACTACATATGATAAACGATAATTGATCGGAAGAGCTTAATTACGCACTGGAATTTGTGGAAAAGATTTTTTAATGGAGGTTGACGAAGGCGTAAGTAAATGTGACCCTCGACGGGGGGTGATGAGGATAAGTTATTACGTAAGCAATCCCTTTATTCCGCTTTATGATCTGGTGCCGAGTCAGTCCTGGCCCAGTCGCTCTCTGTCGTATATACCTCCCAAGGCGCCTGGGCTCCACTTACCAGAAAGTAGCAGCCATGTCCGTCCAGCAGCCTGCTTGGAATGTCCCGACTCGTCAGATAGAAGAGCCAGTCTTGAAGGTGTACAACTCTTTGACCAGGAGTAAGGTATGGGGTCGATGATTCACTGATATCCGACAGTGTTCATGTCCGCATAGACAGAGTTCGTCCCAAGAAATGGCCGTCTTGTCAAGTGGTATAACTGTGGACCCACGGTATACGACGCCTCTCACATGGGTCATGCAAGGTTGGCTGTGTTCGATCGAATCACTGTGACCTTGCTCTAACAATGCTTGGTCTGAAGAAACTATGTCACCCAAGACATTCTCCGCAGAATCCTCTCAGATTATTTTGGCTATGATGTCCATTTTGTCATGAACATCACTGACATCGATGACAAGGTATGTCCCCAGTTTTCTCCATCTTCGCGTTCCTGATGTGGAAAAGATTATCCTGCGAGCGCGTCAACATCATCTTTTCGAGAATTTCCGCACTCAAACGTCTTCGCTTACTCCTGACCTTCTCGCTAAAGTGCAAGCTGCCTGGCAGTCACATGTCTTGGATAAAGTATCCAAAGGGCTACCGGACGGCATCAAGCCAACTGCGGAAAGATTACATATGCTGTGGCCACAAGTCGAAGCTCTCCGATATGATAGGGTTCAAAAAGCCGAGTGCTTGAAACGGGACGAAAAGTTTGAGATGAATCTTGGCGCTGCTGTGAGTTCTTTCCTTTATGAGCAATAATCATTTGACTATGCATCACAGATTCGTGCAGCTTCTGCATTATCAGCCGCTCGGCAAGGCCAGAAAGACAGGGGATCTGCCTTGACTCTATTAGACGAGTCCCGGGATATACTAGCAGCATCTCTAGACAAAGAGGTGATGGTCTTTCAATCAGATCGGTACAGAAAGCTTATTATTTGAGTAGTTGAAAGATACGGTGTCCGATCCGTCTATTTTTCGTGCGCTAGCTGCTTTCTGGGAGGACCAGTTTTTCAAGGATATGGATCGTCTGCGGGTTCGTAGACCTGACACGTTGACACGCGTGACAGAGTATGTTCCAGAAATTGTAGAATTCGTGAAGCGTATCGTGGAAAATGGCTATGCCTATGAGCATGAAGGCAGCGTGTATTTTGACACCATTGTCTTCGATTCCTCGGAGAATCATACTTACGCGAAGTTGGAACCTTGGAGCAAAGGAAATAGAGAATTACTTGCGGAAGGAGAAGGTTGGCCCCCGAAAATTTTGAAATGACTTTTGGGAATGACATTTATATCCATATAGGTGCACTCTCGATTACTACGGGCAAACGTTCCGCATCAGATTTCGCTTTGTGGAAAGCGTCAAAGTCCGGGGAACCCTCGTGGCCGTCACCGTGGGGTCCTGGTCGTCCTGGTTGGCACATCGAATGTTCGGTAATGGCCAGCGCAATATTTGGTGACAACATGGACATACATTCGGGCGGCATCGATCTCGCGTTTCCACACCACGATAACGAGATGGCACAATCCGAGGTGAGACAGCAACTCCGCGGCCCGAGATGTCCAGTCTTTCTCAAGTCGCATAGGCATACCACGAGTGTAGCGCGTGGGTCAACTATTTTATCCACACGGGCCACTTGCACATCGAGGGTCTCAAAATGAGCAAATCGTTGAAGAACTTCATTACCATTGATGTGAGACTCATGTTGTTTTGCCGCCCAAATTGTTTATTGAAGTATTATTCGAAATCAGGACGTCTTACAAAACTTTACCCCGCGTCAACTTCGACTAGCATTCTTATCGCAATTGTGGAATGCCAAAGTAGATTTTTCCGACTCACTGATGACAGGCGAAGTGAAAACAATCGAGACCACTTTCAACGTACGTGTCGCGATGATGCACAAGCATGTATACCTGATGACTCTGTAGAACTTCTTCGTGACAGTGAAAGCTCTGTTGTTGGTAAGCGAGGGAAGATCGGATGGATATCATCACTACGAAGACCCAGAACGGGAACTCATGAATGGGTAACCATGGCCTCGAGTTCTACTTTATCACATCTTACACATACATTCTTTCAGGCTCAACGAGAGCAAACTGGCGTTCCGCTCCGCACTTTGCGACTCCTTCAACACCCCTGAGGCTCTCAAAATACTGCGCGATTTGGTCTCGCGCACGAATGTTTACATCAACACCCGCGCAAAGTCCCTAAACGTTGCTTTGGTCGAGCAATCGGCCCGATGGGTGGGGAACATGCTGCGGATGTTTGGTCTTGGGGAGGAGGAGAAGCTCGAACTAGGTTGGGGGCAAGAGACCACAAGCGATGCGAATCCTGCCAACGTAAGTATCCACACTTTCACAATATGTCTGTCTCAACGGTGTTTGTTAGCGGGAAGAACTTTTACTTCCGTATCTTCGCGCCCTTTCCTCTTTTAGGGATGGTGTCCGACAATTGGCCATTGCCAAAGGAGATGATTCCTTGAAGGAAATCCTGAAGCTCTGTGATCGACTTCGCGACGAAGACTTGGTTCGGTTGGGCGTAGCACTGGACGACCAAGAAGGTATCTCGTGCCGTTTTTACATTCGTACTCACGCCAAGGTCTCTTCTCAGATGGTAAAGCCCTCGTCAAACTGGTTCCTCCGTCGGAACTGATCAAGGCCCGCGACGAAAAGCGGCAGAAGCTCGAGGCTCAGGCAGCCAGAAAAGCCGCATTAGCACAAGCCGGGCAAGAAAAACGCCTTGCAAAACTAGAGAAGGGACGTACACCGCCCGAAGAGTTGTTCAAACCGCCAAACGTCCCCGAGGGTACATACAGCCAATGGAACGGAGAGGGCATTCCTACAGCTGATGGTGAGGGCGGGAAGCTGAGTAAAACCCAGGAAAAGAAGCTATTGAAACAGTGGACTGAGCAGAAGAAATTGCACGAGGAGTTTTTGGCGTGGCAGCAGCAGCAACGATAGCAACTTTTCCGTCGCATACACCAGACTTTCTCATCCAAAGGGACACGTATCTTCAAATATACAGTAGATAACCAGTTCAGTTGTTACCAATCGCATCCCTTCACAATCAGATCGGCGATGGCTTCTAATCCAAGTTTGTCCTCGTCGTCGAACCCGCCCAACACGAGGCAATCTAGATCCAGAACCCCCAATACCACCTGATCATTTCCGTTCTGTAAAATCAGGGGACAGACGATCTCACTCTTGGTCTCCCCATCGCAGGCGATGTGGCCAGGATACTCGTCCACACTCGGGACGACTATGGATTTTTGTTGTAGGAATGCGTCAGAACACACGCCTCGGGCGCGAGCTGGAGAGACGTTGATAAATTGACATGCAGGTTTTCCACAGAAAGGCCCCCAAAAGAGTGAGTTCTCATTTGTTGTCGCAGTGCTTTGATCTCTCGAAGGCACCCCAGCAAAACGGGGTTTCGGAAAAAGGGACGAGATGAGGTAGAATCCTGCAATCACGCTGTCAGAAAGCGGGCTCTACGGTCTAGGCCGCTTTATGTGCGTCGTGCATCGATGGAAATACCGGTTGAGTGAGATGGGATCGAGACGCGATCGCGACTATGGATGGGAACAGTGCGACCAGATCGGACGGAAACGCTGCTCACCGCACCAGTTCACGGCACGATCGCCGTTTCCGAAATGAGGTTTGAAAGCGAGGAGGGCATGGTATATCAGAGAAGATGCGTTAGCAGAGTTTGTCACCTGAAAATGATATTGGCGTCGACATGGCACACATAATGAGCGCCATACCTAGTATCTTTCGTCTGCAAGCAAATGTTGTAACTGGTTACGGACGTGAATCCAAAATTCGGCCTTTGAAGTGATCTCTGGAGGGACAAGCGACGAATCTGCGTGAGGCATGTGGTGTTTGAAGATTAGTAAGTTAGTAAGAGCGACACTTATGAGTATTGCTTATGTAAGGTAGGGGTACACAGCTTGGCACCACTTGCTCCTCAACCACGTCATTGGAAGTAGGAAGAACATCACTCCTACTCTTCTAATGTGGTCTGGATGCTCGAGCTCGACGAGTGCAATCAGCTACTCGTTACAAATCCGTTTGCAGACGACAGCTTCACGTTGCCATCCAGTAACAATCATGATACCCTCGTCACCGTCACCCCCAACCCCTCGTCCGAGCACCACCCACTTCGTAGTGGCTCCGTTTCGCCAGCTTGTCGCTGTAATACATCGAGTATACCATCGGCCGCCGTGGTTGGAATTGGGGGCGGGACACGACCTAGGTTGATGGGCTTGGACGGATCATCCGCCGAAGTGGCTGCCAATTCGGAGGAAGACCGGACTACCGGTAGTGAGGCAACTCAAGGTGGCACTGGCAGCGATATCATTATGCATCCCGTTCGTCCATGCCATCATGTGATCTTCATATAGCTCATTCTTCTATTCAATCACAGGTTGGTCCGACTGACTCTTTTGCTGGCGTTGCCCTCCGCTATGGTGTTTCTATCGCTGCCCTTCGTCGTACCAACCAATTGTGGCCATCCGACCCGATCCATCTCCGTACTGAGCTCTTAATTCCGCGCGGGGATACTCTTCGCGCCAGGCACAAGCCTACCCATAGTCCGAGTACGAACACCACCTTGCGACCCGCTGTTGAACCAACGCCTAATTTGTCTCCCGATCTCGTGGCGTCTTCCTTCGTTGCCGCACGGAATATGATTCTTTCTGTGCTTCCGGCACGTATATCTTTGGACTCATTAAGCTCGAGGGCGAATGTGAGCGAGGACCATGAATTGGACGACCTTCAAACAGCTCGCGCACACAAGATGTCAATCGCCGAGACTCCTTTTGCTGAAGCAGGTCGCGAACTCTCCATTCTGGCTACTCCACATGCACAATATAAACTGCCTGGCATTGCGCTGTCGTCGCAGGTTCCGTGCCCACCCACCTTGAATAACCAACACCCGGACCTCCATCACATATCCCCCGTCGGTGACTTGCGTTCGCGGTCTATCTCTTCGTCACCCACTGTTTCGCTAGAGCGGCAGCATCGTACGCAGCCTTTCGCCGTTCTTCCAGTGCGCACGTCGCAGCTAGAGCCGGAACCTGCCATGGAATTGCCTGTTCGGCGTCCCCGCGTTTAATTATCGTCATCCGTGTTATGGGTATTCCATCAACTACTGTCACATCATTAATGGTGGCTGAAAATGATTTTTATTGATGTCACAATGTTCATTTAGTTAACATCCTCGAAGCGGATTAGTCCAGACTCCGTCCAGAATCTGACATGGACAAATCGATTAAGCTACAAGAGCTACAAGTGATGAGTGTATTCCTGGACCCGGAGGGGCCAGGTTTGCAAACCATCAATTGCGTGGGAAAACCAAAGTGTACGCCCGTGGGAAGTCTTGGCTTGCCTTATGCGTAGCCCAACCCAAACCAGATACTTGGGTCACGGTCCGTGCGGCGCAGATGCCACGCAACGTCGTTCATTGTCTGTACACCCCCTACAATCAATCAATCAATCACTCAACCACTAGCACTTCTCGTTTATGTCGACGTCGGTCGCTGCTCAGTCGGTCGTTCCGGACATTTTGGACGTATCAGAGGACGTGGATTGTGAACTGGACGTCGCCGCCAAGGGTGTTATCGGTTCTTGCAGGCTCGTGGATGCCTTCGATTTAGTGTCTGTATACAGCGCACCGCTCCCGTTTGCACGTTTATGGCCTGTGGGGCGTTGCATACTCGTACGCTTCGTGTCTTTGGCGGCGTTGTTTCGTACGTTTCCACATTTCACGCTCGCTACGTTGACGGGGAAGCGCCGGCATGAATGGCGGAGATGTGCATACCTTGGTGGACTCACAAGACGAGAGGTTGTGGTCATGTAATGGTTCACGCTTCATCATGAGCGGACTTCTTTGGACACAATATTGAATGGTGCTAGGTTATGAGGCTATCTAGGGGATACCTAGGGTGCTTTAACCCCCAACCTAGGGTTTATACATATTCTCATTCCATAGGAGTGCTATGTTATGTCCGTCCCGTATTATGAACTGCCTG
>JBBPNP010000073.1:0-87132 GCA_038090955.1 Xerocomellus intermedius
ACGTATGTAGCTCTCAACGCTGGTGGAGAGTGCCATATTGACCATGACGAGTGGCCAGGTTAGTTTCACCCACCTCCTGCCTGCATAGCCGATGAAACCGTACTGTCGACCTGCCTGTCACGCCAACGTTCGGGGCTGAGTTGGTAGGGTGACTTACTGGAAGTCTGCCGTTCGGGCGGACCAGGTCGCTCAGGCCACGCCAGTGCTTTGCGCTGCATACGGGGCAGCAAAAGACGTCGGTTGCGAGAACCGTGCCGATATAGATGCAACCTCTCCTGTGGCATTTGGTCTGCTTGCATACGTATGCACCGCAATCTCTGCACGTGTGGACCTTCTCCCCCATGTCGCCACAGAACGAGCAGTACTCCTTCGTGACGACTAGGCGCTGGTAGACCTGGGGGCTTTCAGCCTGTGGCTCTATGAAGGAGCCGGTCAGTAACCCTGCAATCATCCAGCACGTGCAATGCCTACTGTTGACGCCCATTGCTGCAGACTCGCTTCCCTCCTTACTGCCATAGGGTTGAAACCTAGGGAGGCGAAGTATGATTCCGGTTGTGTTTGTTGCTTTCGGCATGGCGGTGACGTCGGGCATGGGGACATGAATGCTGTTGGTTTTTAAACCGCAGGGCACGTGCTCAGCTAACGCAACGGGCTGCCTTGCCGGTTGAGTGGAGGTTTAGAGTGGGCGATGGATCTCCTGCCACCTTTACACCGCCTTCTGCACAAAGTTATTTTCACTCCAGTCTCTTCAACCCCTTTTACCACACTGGTTCTGGTACATAGGCATGTTAGGTTGCAGTGCTACCTGACTGTAATACGAAAGCATACATGGGCAAAAAAAAAAAAAAATGAAACCGCCCGCTGAACAGGCCCAGGGGCACAAGAACTTGGATCACAGCAAAAAAAAGTGTCTCTGAAGCTCTGGTTGTTACAGACACTACCAATTTTTCCCTATTTTTCCTGATTTTCTAGAGCGACTTTCGCATTTAGCCCCTATCTATTAGCCCCTATCACCCGAAACCACTAAATGCTCAAATCCGGTCCACAGTCTAGACCCACTCGCCTCATGGATACCATGTATATTGCTGTGCGCCTCATGCGCACTGCCTACCTCACCCATACCTTGTGGACATCACCTGTTAGCAGCATGTACGCCTCACTATCTACTCATGTAGCATAGGATATCTACCGATCTAGTGTACACTAGTACAAACCCCTGTGTAGTATATAAACCCTAATAGAGCGCCAGAGGACCTCAGTCTTGTCCTCTTGGAGTTTTCCCTTCAAACTCTAGGAGCTACTTTACTACCTTTATTGTTCTATTGTCTAGGCTTTTGCTCCACTAGTGAGTACTGGTCATTTCACCTCATCAGCAGCATCTCCACCCACCAACCGAGGATCTAGGGCTACACCGCGAAGATCGTGTCCGAGTCAGCTTCATCATCACCAGGTGGTCCTGGTCCCCACCTGTATCCTGCCATCGACGAAGTCGACGCTGCCAACCACTGCCAACTCCTTCACAGCCCCATCGAATACGAGTTCATCTGTTGCCATCGTGCAGGCATCGGTATTCCTCGCCACCCAAACTGGTACCCCTCCCTCCCAAAATCCCCTCCATGGCGTATATGACACCCACCCTCGATATGCCATCACCATCGTGTTTCCCGACGTCATTGATCATCATCCATATTCGTGTTGTGTCAATAGCTGCATACAAACTTTTTTTTCATAGTTATATGATGTACTAATCGTAAAGTTGGTGGTTGGACTTTTTTGGCTTGTGTGGTGTTTTTTTGGTTGTGGAAAGGTGCAATTGGTGTCGCTTGATAGATATAATAGACTTAGTGTGCCTTATCATAACTTATGTTGGTGAATGGCTTATTTCGCTTGCTCGAAAATGGTTCTGACTACCTGATCTCCTTTTCTGGGGTCAGAAAAGTGCCGAAAGTATGATTAAGCTTGATTAAGGAATTTGCTAATTTGCTGATGTCCTGCATCACAGAAGGTGTGGAATTGGGTGATGGCACCTCGGTATTTCAAGAGGGTGGAGTCCACCCAAGCATGATCGAATGTGAATTGGATACGAGCGTGGGATGCAAATGAAAGTGGAGCGAGGTTCAAGTCAGATGAGTGGAGGGAGAGTACTGAGATGAACTCGCGGGCAAGGTTTGACAGGGTGGGGTCCATCAAGGCAGATGGAGGGAGAATGACCAGGTGGCCAATAAAGAATGTTTGACTGGAATTCATATGCACATGAGTGTAGAATAATTAATGGTAAGAAAAAATGGGCCAAAGGCATACTGTGCGTGAAAGGAGCGAAGGTGACTAAACGAGAGCAACTAGGTTTTTTAGGTAATGGGGTAGCAGAGGAGGGTGGTTAAAGCGAGCCTTTGACAGGAATACACCTCGGGAGATGGAATCTGAAATGTTCTCTTCTGACTTTACCCAAGAAACCAAGAGCCAGATATCATTCTCACGGAAGCAGGAAACTAAGTGACAAAGAATGAAGTTCTGTGCAGAATTACGAGAACGGCCCGATTTAAGAGCCCCAACGACACCTTGGTTGTCCAAGTGGAAAGTAAGATGGCAGTTCTGGAAACCTGCATGGACAAGCGTGCGAAGACCTAAGTCGATCACTGTGGAGCACTATATGGCTCTAGGTTCATATCCAGCCATTTCAGGCCATTCCAACTTAGCGTTTCTGGCATACCTGAGCTAGACCGGACTAGAGCGGCTCATTATGCATGTAGTCCGGAGTCCGGACTTCTTTTGCTCGCGGTGGACCGGTCAGTCTAATGTTGGTATCCCTTTTAGTATCATTCCTTTCGATCACATTTCATTTGTTAACCTTCAGATATCATTTGGATAGAGTTTGAAACCTTATACATTGTAACTACACAGTCCAGGGCAATTCCTGGACTATAAAGAGTTTGTACTCGCATTTTTAATGCATTTTTCCGCACCTATCACCTTCCGAGCAATGCTCCACACGTCTGAGTCCACCTGGGACTTGTTTGATTGCATTCCCCACCGTTTCCACCTCTCCACAATGCACTCAAGCGACCAATCTACTTTCCTGCGGTCTGGCCAACCTTCAGACGGCCAGTTTCACATTCTCCTCATCATTCCCTTCGGCCTAGGCCTTCATTAACCTCATAGGATCCTCTTTGGGGACGAGCCTATTGTGCCCTTAGACCCCCACACACTTAGACCTTCCTACTCACCTAGGGAGGTTAGTTGTTCTGCAACTGGAGCCCACCGCGAGGGGATCCAGGCTTTTGTGAAGGCTCCAGGCCGAAATTTTTCATTCCCTCTATCCATTTGCACTGATCGCTTTTGGATTCCTGACATCCTTTGTCACATCCCCAGCAGGGACACCACTTTTACCAGTCTGCTTTTTACAGTTTTTCACTCTTGTCACCCAGCCCATCACGTTTCACTATTGCCGATCACTTATTTTGACTTTTCCCTTCACCCAACAGTCCTGGCCACTGTTGCCAAGCTCACCCGAGCACTCCATTTGACTTCTGTCATCACCCGAGCCAGTAGGGACACTGCTTTTACTAGTCTGCTTTTTACAGTTTTTCACTTTTGTCATCTAGCGCATCACGTTTCACTATTGCCAATCGCTTATTTTGACTTTTAACTTCACCTGAGGGTCCTGACCACTGTTGCCGAGCTCACCCAAGCCTAATTAGTCCACTTTTGTCAGATTTCTACTTCACTGACCACTTGTTTTCTCTTTCACCTTTGCCCGACAGGCCCGACTGCCATTGCTGAGCCAATCTCAGTGCTCCTCCAATCGGACACTGCACAGCTTTTCACCTTCCAGCCCATTTAGCACATCTCAGCCTCAATCCAAGTCAACGCCACCATTCTTTTTTTATCCGAGTCACCATGATTACTAGCACAACCTTTCAGCTGCCTTGCCGAGGCACATCCTTGGCATCCTGATTTGATGGATCTCCATCTGATCTCCCACATTCATTTCCTTGCCGACATTGCCAACCTTGCTGACCGGGCCGGACTGCCGAAGTCCGGCCAAATTAAACTAGCTATTCATCATGCAGATCTTGACGACGCAGAACTCTGGGAACTTCTTCCTGAAGCCACAGCTTGTCCACCCGATTGGACAGCATTTGTGTCAGCTCTTATCAATCTGTATTCTGGATGTGATCCAAAAACCCGGACTATTGCAGGAATCGATCCTACTGCCATCGAACAGATGCAACATTCTTGGGAAACTATCATTATAGGATTGCCACCACTCTCTCTGCCTGTTTTGCCTCCACCACCTCTCTCAAGTCTGACACCATTGCCTAGTCCAGACTACCGAGTTTTTAGCACCCGATCCGATGTCACCACTGCTCCAATCCCCTCCTTTACTGCCTGTAGAAACTCTAGTGTAGTCAGTAAAGAAAAACTACTGTACTACGAGGCCGAAATAAGGCCTGCTTATGTAAGCTACTAAGTGTCGAGTCCATATGAATTGAAGTCAACTACTAATTTCCAACACTCCCCCTTAAGGAGTATAGGGGAGATCAAAGGAATGTAGGTAAAATCAAATAAATGTGTACCTTTCTAGTATTTCAATGAATGAAATGAATGTCGAATGAATGATGATGAGTCCAGTGTCCATGTGCGGTGTCCGTCGAGCGATTACCAAATATGGTAAATTGCGGCTCGGGTGCAGCGCTGTGCTGTCCATGGTGCACGTGATCTTGAATTCTCACACTCTGCAGCGTTGTGCTGCTCCAATATTGCTCTGGGATACTCCCCCAGCATCTGGACTCCATATGCGACATATCTGATGCACTTGATGCGCCCGCTTTGGCCTCAATGTGGCTGTACGGCTCGGTAAGTCGACTTCTTCATGTCCACTTGGCTGACCTTTCTAGGTCGCGATTTCAGTCGTCCTCGACGACGCGGTGGGTTCGGGAGCTCGGTGGGTCACTTAGGATCATCGGTGGGTGGTGTGGATAGCCTAGGTAGGTTGCTTGACGTGCGTTTGCGCCGTTCGTGCTGACTTTCTTTCTCTATAGCTAGCGGATCCGTTTCAACTCATTTCGAGTCACGGCGTGTGCCGCTTGTTGTGCCGTCCATCTCCCCTCGTTCACAATCGTATCCGATGCCTTTGACATTGGTCCAGAACCTCTAATCACCCTCGACGCCTCTCGGCACCTCCAGCTCGCCCATATGGCCTCTGGGGCCTGTATCTCGATGCGACGTGTTCGTTTCGACGACGCGCTCATTCGTCTTGCCTTTATGGCATTCTGTGTCGCTGTGTGGGTCGCCTGGGACACTGGGACAGCCGTCTCGCCGCCCAGGTCTCTCTACTCGTCTTGAACTTCCCTTAATGAGTTTTCATCAACCCTCTGCTCCAAGCGTTCGCGCTCGAGTTTTGACATGTTTGGCTGCTTCATCGGCTGCTTCCAGTCGTCTTCGACCCTCCCTGATGCTGCCAACACGTCCGCTTTGTCATCTGGGTCATCTAGCTCGACTTGAGGTCTTCCAGGTGAGCGCTTTCGAACCTTTTCCCTCGAACCTTCGCTGACGCATTCTGACGTGTTTTGCAGCTTTGTCGACCGCTTCCAATCGTTCTTGTCGCATCCTGGCGCTCCCGACGCGTCTGCTCGGGCTCTGGTGTGCTCGATGTCGCAGCTCGAGGCTGCTCTGCTCTCCCCTTTCAAGAGCTCTGCGCTCAAGGTCTCATCTCGTCGCTTCGCGAGTCTGTCGGGTGGTTTTGGTGGTTCAGGTGAGTCATTTGACTCGTTTGTGAGTCGTTCTCGGCACTGATGTGCTTCGTCTTCAGCTAGTGCCTTCAATACGAGTCGTTGTGACTCGCCATTGGCAGTGTTTGCTGCGTTGTCGCTGCTACCTTCTCCACAATTGTATCCCCCTCCCTGGACCTTTCCCTGGACCTCAATATCCTCTGCCTTGTCACTCGGGTCGTCACCCAGCAGCTTCGTTTCATCAGCGCGGTCGATTGGTGTTCGACCACTCTGCCCCTCAATTGGCGTGCTGATGGATTTGGCTTTGCCCATTCCACCACCTTCTTGCTCGCCAGTGATGAAAGTCAAGTAGACTTCCAAGAGGCTAGCGAGAGGAAGCTATGAGGAAGACAAGTAAGAAAGACTTACTTGAAGGGCTTCTTGCAGGGAGTGAGAGAATAGAGCAAGTAGTGAGAGTAGAACTCGTTATATTCTAAGGTGGTTAAGCCACCCTTTATATAGTACAGCTGTGTGCACACAGACCAAGTACATATATGGTATCCTACCATAAGAAGGAGCTTATTACTATGATAAGAGAGATATGCGATAAGGCTATCTTGATAACAAGAATAGCTATCTATCTATGTTGTCATAGATAAAAAGATAAGAGAGAAGAGTCTAGATCATAATGTCATCATACTTATGTAAGACGGTCTAGACCCAGTTATATGAGAAGTTCTGAAGTAGAATGGGTTAGACATTTAGTCAAACATAAATCTCAACACTCCTCCTTGAGATTATGATAAGGATGAGGAAATAAAATGAAGACCTTTATGTATCACTTCGAATTTGGCAGGAGATAAATTCTTGGTAAAAATATCTGCGAGTTGTTCATCAGTAGGAATATAGAAGAGATCAATCTTGTCTCCTTCTTCCACACATTCTCAGATATAGTGATATCTGATTCCTATATGTTTTGATCGCATTTCTTGAGCTGGATTGGTTGCCAAAAAGATAGCTCCCTGGTTATCGCAGTATAGCAGCACTTTTGGTATATTGAAACCAACTTCGCTTAAGAGGGATTTTATCCAAGATATTTGTCTTGCGGTGTCCGACATTGCCATATACTTGGCTTCTGTAGAGGAAAGTGCTATAGTTTTCTATCTTCTGGTTAACCATGAGATAGATGCATTGGCAAGAAATAGAACATATCCTGTGATGAATTTCCGATCATCAGAGTTGGCAGCCCAGTCACTGTCTGTATATCCAAGAAAACCGTCATGATTTGCACCATCATATTTTAAGGTAAGGTTGCTGGTTGTTCCAAGGTACCGAACAATGTATAGTGCCCGACTAAGGTGTTCTTGTGATGGGTTTGCGCAGAACTGTGACATGCAGATAACCGCGAAGGCTAAGTCCGGTCTTGCACCAAGCATAATGTAGAGCAGAGATCCGATAACAGATTGATATTGAGACCAGAGTTCCAAAGTTGCTTCGTTTTCAGAGATTCTTGAGTTATAACCAGTAGGTAATGGTGTCCTAGCTGGTTTAGCATTGAGCATCCCGAATCATTTGATGATCTTTTCTGCATAATCGCATTGGTCCAGCGTGATAATTCGCTTGCTTCGATCTCAGGTAATGTGCATGCCTAGGTATTCCCTTGCTTCGCCAAGATCTCGAGATTTCCAAATTTTCATTAATCTTTCTTGTGTCTTTTCAACATCTCGAGGTTTGATGCTCATGAGGAGGACATCATCGATGTAGATGACTATTACGATTATGTCAGCTCCTATAAATTTGAAGTACACACTGACATCCGATCGTGTACGTGAAAAACCTAACAATGACTTGTGAGTTTCCTTGTTCCATTGGAGTGCTGATTGTTTCAAGCCGTAAAGGCTTTTCAGCAGTTGACAAACTTTTCTTTCTTGGCCTTTTTTGATATAACCTTCAGGTTGATCCATGTAGATCTCTTCATCTAGCGAGCCATAGAGGTACATGGTTTTGACATCAAGTGACTTGATGTCCCAATCCTCAAGTGCTGCTAATGCTAGAAGAATTCTGACGGTTTCAAACTGTGCTACTGGTGAGAAGGTTTTCTGAGGGTAAATCGACCAATTTCCAAACCTTTCTGTCAGCGAGTGACTTTATTTCGTCGTCACAAGCTTCGATCCAACCAGGTTGTTCCTTTTTAGCCATCTGTTTAATGTCGCGAAAGAACTTTGGTATGCCAGTGGTTTCCACAGCATATATAAGAAGTTCTGCGAAGAAGGCAGAGGATAATTCTGTTTTCTCAGTATGTGATTCAGACTCCTCCTCGCTTGATATTCCTGGCATAGGTACGTCTGGATCTTCAGATCCTTGCTATGGTGGATTATCGGTTTCTGGTTGATCCGAGAAACCTTGTCTGAGAATTCTTTGGACAAAGTCACATTCCGTTTGGATTTCCTGTTCAATTTGGGTCGGAGTACGGTTACCATATACTGAATGCTTTAAGAATGGGTTTAATAGTCCGTGGTGAACAGACTCGTGGTTCCATAGGTGCTTTGGAATGTCCTTTTTGGTACCCCATAGAAGGTCCAGTTTGTTTGGGAGGTTCTGGAAATCTAGGTCTAGGTTAGCGGGGTGCGGATGAAGAAGGATTCCTCTGTCCTTCTGTCCAGTTTCGATCCGCAGGTTTGGATGGACGGGGTGGTCCATATAAATCATCTTCATCGTGCGTATCGTCTACATCAGATCCTGGCAGTCCAGGATAATGTTGTAGTGGAGGAATGGGAGGATGAGGAGTTTGGTTTTGATCCGGAGGTTGGGGGCCATCACCTCCTCCTGGATCGAAATCCTCATTGTCGTCAGTATTGGGAGATTGATTAACGGGAGGTGATTTGTCTTGTATTTTCTCTCTGGGACAGTTGGGAAAATCAAATTCATCAAATGTGGCAGTAGAAGAAATTACGACCGTTCTTCTGATCTTGGACCAGAAGCGGTAACCTTCAGTTCCTAGTTGATAGCCAATAAAGATTATATTTTCAGATTTGGGTGCAAGTTTATTGGCTCGCTTGTCTTTGGGTATGTATGTAAACATACGTTTGACAACCAAAGGTTTTGAAATAAGATGTGTCTGGTTTTGTACCGTTCCATAATTGAATTGGGGTATGCCATTTATGACGACGTATTGGTTGCCTGTTATAGATGTGGAGAGATTTCAACTGCATCCTGCCAAAAGAAAGGCGGTAAACATGCATGTTGTTGCATAGCTTCGGATTTCTCCAAAAGTGTACGATTGAAATGTTCTGCTCTTCCATTCTGTTGAGGTGTGTGAGGGACTGTTATCTGATGTTCGATTCCGTTTTCGGAAAGGAAAGTTCGGAGATCCAAACTGAGATATTCCCCTCCACAGTCCGAACACAGTTTTAACAGTTTGTTCCCAGACATTTTTTCAGCATGGGCAAACCAATGGCGGAAGGCAGTAGCCGCATCCGACTTACACTTCAGGCAAACGATAGAGCCATAGCCCGAAAAATCATTGAAAAAGGTCATCATCCAGGTATTTTTCATCCTGGATTGTACAGGGAATTCACAAAGATCGATGTGAACCAATCCAAATGGTTTCTCTCCTCCTGATTCCAAAGGTGGAAAGGGTTGTTGTGTGGCTTTGCCAAGGGAACATCCTCGACAAGGTCAAGATTTATTAGGTATATCAAGTTTCGGTAAACCAGAAACGTGATTAAAAGCATGTCGTAAGGCGTTACGGGAACAGTGCCCCATTCGGCCATGCCACAAAAGGTAGGAATCTTTCTTTTGGTTGCCTGTGCAGCTGGTTGCATCGGTAACGATGAAAACCAATGCAACGAATCTGATGAATTCAGCTGTTCAGCCGTAATTACCAGATTTCCAGTTTTGTCCCAGATTTGGGAATTTGTCTCCAATTGTACACGTGAAACCCTATTTGGTAAGGGCAGTGACAGAGACGTTTGTAATGGAGGTGAAGACGTATAAGGGATCCTTGAGTTTCTGACATCTTCCTCTAACTCCTCAAAGTATAACAAATCAAAGAAGTGAGTATTTTGCCTATATTCTCCTTTGATTTTGAAAGACTTTATTGAGGACTACTAGTTATAAAAGGGAAGTAACGTTCAGGTACAAGATTGTTAATATCTTTTACATTTTGTATCAAGTGAAGGTGTGGCACCGCTGGGGTAAGCGGAATATCACAAACGTACTGACATCCTACCATTTCTGGTAGGGGCCAGGTCGGATGCAGTTCGACTAAGAGCCGACCTGGGTTTTGGTCCAGCATGTCTAGCCAAACTGGGTCGACTGCCTTCGCTTTTTCTCAAATGACCTTTCGGTCTTGCATTCTGTAAGTGGCGCGGAGATCCGCTTTCCCCCACATGGTCATCCTGGTTAGTCTGTGAAGACTTGGTCACATATTCTTTTCCCCCAGGGTAGGAATCAAGCACAACAAGTGCTTCTAGAGTATTGTAACAGTGCGTGAGGTCAGAGGCCTCGTGCGCAAGCTCGTCACATGCTTCCTCTAGTTCCTTTATCCGCTCCAAGAGAGGTGCGGTTGCAGCATCCACCTGAAATTTAACGTAAGGGACAACCAAAGTATGAAAAGCCTTTCTAGAAATAGAGTCCTTTTTACGTCGGTAACCGGAACGCCATGAAACCTATTAAAGTAATCCAACTGTACTCACTTGTCCAGCTGCTGAGTATAGTTTGCAGTGGTTACATCGGGAACCAATAAGGTTTCCAAGATGTTGAGGGTATCAGTATGAGGAAAAGAAGAGAAATAGGGATTCAAACAGTGTTGTTCCATAGAAAGGATCTCATCTCCTTGAAAATGAAGTAAAGATGCAAAAGAATCAGAGCCAGGAAAAGAAAAACCGTTGCCTTCTAAAACCAATCCAAGCGTCTCTCCTTCGTAAGCGAAGAGGAGGATTGCTGATCCATTCTCTTGAGCTGGTAAACCAAGCTCAGCGGGAGCACGACGGCCGGTGTACTCCGCATTGTCCACGGCATGATGGGCATCGTTGAAGACGTCCCATCTGGGGTTGGTGCGGCAGCAGTGTGTTCCGATCCTCTCGTGTTCTAGACCGTGATTGTGTACAGTTGTTGTGAACTGGGCGAGAGTGGTGACCGGTAGCATTCTGCCGTACCGTTTGCGGTGGACTTGGGTGAGAACGTAAAGAGGATGGGTGACACGATGTGGGATTTGGAAGTACTTGTTCTCTTCTAGGTAGAGGTGGTGCTGTTCTTGTAGAACTGCTGCTTCCTCGTCTGTTAGAACGGGACATTCCAAAGTAGCATCCAAGGTCGGGGTGGAGGACATTAGTAAGTGCCTGGTTGATTTCTGCATTAGGAATTGGGTTTTGACCTGCTCTCCTGTCCGTATTATCCCAAATGGGATTAAGAGGTCTGGAAATTTCCAAGCCTCGTGCGTTTTGACCTATCCCTCTAAGGATATTGTCTAGGTTTCTGGGATCATGCGCTATTGGCCCTTCAGGCCTGGCTTGCCTCGGTAGAGGCATTGGTACTGGAGTAGGCGGGGCTACTACTAGTGCGGGTACCACATGATCATCTATGAAACCAACGCATCTGCGCGGACCTGGATAGGGAGGTGCTGGACCAGCCGCATTCTCTACATATCGCTCCAGGAGCGTCGTATCCCGGTAAACCCAGATCGAGAAAGAGGATATCTGTAACCAATAGATCACGTCTACTCACTCATTAGTCTGGAGGGAGTATGTGCGGAGGCTGTAGAGGTAACACTTGATAAGCCAAGGTGTGAAGCGCATTATTAGTTCACAGTTGGATACCAACGTGATGATGAGCGGGTGAGAAAACGATTCGAACGAATACAACATAAGTTTGACCGACGAGTATCAAACTGAGTACCCAGGTAGACCATGGAGTACCAGTGATCAATGATATTGCGATCGTTAAAAGGTTCAAGCAAATAGTCACATGAAAACCCAAAATGTGCAAGAAGTTGCACACTGCAAAGAACCCAGGCATCTTTGAAGTTATCAGAGAACAAGTCCAAATTATAGACGTCTGGTGAGTCCTTTAGGCAGGGCTCATAACCTGATGAAAGTCAAGTAGACTTCCAAGAGGCTAGCGAGAGGAAGCTATGAGGAAGACAAGTAAGAAAGACTTACTTGAAGGGCTTCTTGCAGGGAGTGAGAGAATAGAGCAAGTAGTGAGAGTAGAACTCGTTATATTCTAAGGTGGTTAAGCCACCCTTTATATAGTACAGCTGTGTGCACACAGACCAAGTACATATATGGTATCCTACCATAAGAAGGAGCTTATCTCTATGATGAGAGAGATATGCGATAAGGCTATTTTGATAACAAGAATAGCTATCTATCTATGTTGTCATAGATAAAAAGATAAGAGAGAAGAGTCTAGATCATAATGTCATCATACTTACAGTATGTAAGACGGTCTAGACCCGGTTGTATGAGAAGTTCTGAAGTAGAATGGGTTAGACGTTTAGTCAAACATAAATCTCAACACGCCTCCTTGAGATTATGATAAGGATGAGGAAATAAAATGAAGACCTTTACGTATCACTTCGAATTTGGCAGGAGATAAATTCCTGGTAAAAATATCTGCGAGTTGTTCATCAGTAGGAATATAGAAGAGATCAATCTTGTCTCCTTCTTCCACACATTCTCAGATGTAGTGATATCTGATTCCTATGTGTTTTGATCACATTTCTTGAGCTGGATTGGTTACCAAAAAGATAGCTCCCTAGTTATCGCAGTATAGCAGCACTTTTGGTATATTGAAACCAACTTCGCTTAAGAGGGATTTTATCCAAGATATTTGTCTTGCGGTGTCCAACATTGCCATATACTTGGCTTCTGTAGAGGAAAGTGCTATAGTTTTCTGTCTTCTGGTTAACCATGAGACAGGTGCATTGGCAAGAAATAGAACATATCCTGTGATGAATTTCCGATCATCAGGGTTGGCAGCCCAGTCACTGTCTGTGTATCCAAAAAAACCGTCATAATTTGCACCATCGTATTTTAAGGTAAGGTTCCTGGTTGTTCCAAGGTACCGAACGATGTATAGTGCCCGACTAAGGTGTTCTTGTGATGGGTTTGCGCAGAACTTTGACATGCAGATAACCGCGAAGGCTAAGTCTGGTCTTGTACCAAGCATAATGTAGAGCAGAGATCCGATAACAGATTGATATTGAGAGCGGAGTTCCGAAGTTGCTTCGTTTTCAGAGATTCTTGGGTTATAATCAGTAGGTAATGGTGTCCTAGCTGGTTTAGCCTTGAGCATCCCAAATCGTTTGATGATCTTTTCTGCATAATTGCATTGGTCCAGCGTGATAATTCGCTTGCTTCGATCTCGGGTAACGTGCATGCCTAGGTATTCCCTTGCTTCGCCAAGATCTCGAGATTCCCAGATTTTCATAAAATCTTCCTTGTGTCTTTTCAATATCTCGAGGTTTGATGCTCATGAGGAGGACATCGTTGACGTAAATGACTATTACGATTATGTCAGCTCCTATAAATTTGAAGTACATACTGGCATCTGATCATGTACATGAAAAACCTAACAAGGACTTGTGAATTTCCTTGTTCCATTGGAGTGTTGATTGTTTCAAGCCGTAAAGGCTTTTCAGCAGTCGACAAACTTTTCTTTCTTGGCCTTTTTTGATATAACCTTCAGGTTGATCCATGTAGATCTCTTCATCTAGCGAGCCATAGAGGTACATGGTTTTGACATCAAGTGACTCGATGTCCCAATCCTCAAGTGCTGCTAATGCTAGAAGAATTCTGACAGTTTCAAACTGTGCTACTGGTGAGAAGGTTTTCTTGAAATCAATTCCGTAAACTTGTATGAAGCCCTTGGTGACCAAGTGTGCTTTCTTTCGTCCATCAGACTTTTGAGTAAAAACCCATTGACATTTTATGGGTTTACAACCTGAGGGTAAATCAACAAATTTCCAAACCTTTCTGTCAGCGAGTGACTTTATTTCGTCGTCACAAGCTTCGATCCAACCAGGTTGTTCCTTTTTAGCCATCTGTTTAATGTCGTGAAAGAACTTTGGTATGCCAGTGGTTTCCACAGCATATATAAGAAGTTCTGCGAAGAAGGCAGAGGATAATTCCGTTTTCTCAGTATGTGATTCAGACTCCTCCTCGCTTGATATTCCTGGCATAGGTACGTCTGGATCTTCAGATCCTTGTGATGGTGGATTATTGATTTCTGGTTGATCCGAGAAACCTTGTCTAAGAATTCTTTGGACAAAGTCACATTCCGTTTGGATTTCCTGTTCAATTTGGATCGGAGTACGGTTACCATATACTGAATCCTTTTTAAGAATGGGTTGAATAGTCCGTGGTGGACAGACTCGTGGTTCCATAGGTGCTTTGGGATGTCCTTTTTGGTACCCCATAGAAGGTCCAGTTTGTTTAGGAGGTTCTGGGAATCTAGGTCTAGGTTGGTGGGGTGCGGATGAAGAAGGATTCCTCTGTCCTTCTGTCGAGTTTCGATCCGCAGGTTTGGATGCCGGGGTGGTTCATATAGATCATCCTCATCGCCCGTATCGTCCACATCAGATCCTGGCAGTCCGGGATAATGTTGTAGTGGAGGAATGGGAGGACAAGGAGTTTGGTTTTGATCCAGAGGTTGTGGGCCATCGCCTCCTCCTGGATCGAAATCCTCATTGTCATCAGTATCGGGAGATTGATTAACAGGAGGCGGTTTGTCTTGTATTTTCTCTCTGGGACAGTTGAGAAAATCAAATTCATCAAATGTGGCAGTAGAAGAAATTATGACCGTTCTTCTGATCTTGGACCAGAAGCGGTAACCTTTAGTTCCAAGATGTATAAGGGATCCTTGAGTTTCTGACGTCTTCCTCTAACTCCTCAAAGGATAACAAATCAAAGAAGTGGGTATTCCGCACATATTCTCCTTTGATTTTGAAAGACTTTATTGAGGTACATAGTTATAAAAGGGAAGTAACATTCAGGTACAAGATTGTTAATATCTTTTACGTTTTGTATCAAGTGAAGGTGTGGCACCACTGGGGTAAGCGGAATATCACAAACGTACTGACCTCCTAGGATTTCTGGTAGGGGCCAGGTCGGATGCAGTTCGGCTGAGAGCCGACGTGGGTTTTGGTCCAGCATGTCTAGCCAAACTGGGTCGACTGCCTTCGCTTTTTCCCAAATGACCTTTCAGTCCTGCATCCTGTAAGTGGCGCGAAGATCTGCTTTCCCCCACATGGTCATCCTGGTTAGTCTGTAAAGACTTGGTCACATACTCTTTTCCCCCAGGGTAGGAATCAAGCACGACAAGTGCTTCTAGAGTATTGTAACGGTGCGTGAGGTCAGAGGCCTCATGCGCAAGCTCATCACGTGCTTCCTCTAGTTCCTTTATCCACTCCAAGAGAGGTGCGGTTGCAGCATCCACCTGAAATTTAACGTAAGGGTCAACCAAAGTATGAAAAGCCTTTCTAGAAATGGAGTCCTTTTTCTCGTTCCAGACGTCGGTAACTGGAACGTCATGAAACCTATTAAAGTAATCCAACTGTACCCACTCGTCCAGCTACTGAGTATAGTTTGCAGTGGTTACATCGGGAACCAATAAGGTTTTCAAGACGTTGAGGGTATCAGTATGAGGAAAAGAAGAGAAATAGGGATTCAAACAGTGTTGTTCCATAGAAAGGATCTCATCTCCTTGAAAATGAAGTAAAGATGCAAAAAAATCAGAGCCAGGAAAAGAAAAACCATTGCCTTCTAAAACCGATCCAAGCGTCTCTCCTTCGTAAGCGAAGAGGAGGATTGCTGATCCATTCTCTTGAGCTGGTAAACCAAGCTCAGCGGGAGCACGACGGCCGGTGTACTCCGCGTTGTCCACGGCATGATGGGCATCGTTGAAGACGTCCCATCTGGGGTTGGTGCGGCAGCAGTGTGTTCCAATCCTCTCGTGTTCTAGACCATGATTGTGTACAGTTGTTGTGAACTGGGCGAGAGTGGTGACCGGTAGCATTCTGCCGTACCGTTTGCGGTGGACTTGGGTGAGAACGTAAAGAGGATGGGTGACGCGATGTGGGATTTGGAAGTACTTGTTCTCTTCTAGGTAGAGGTGGTGCTGTTCTTGTAGAACTGCTGCTTCCTCGTCTGTTAGAACGGGACATTCCAAAGTAGCGTCCAAGGTCAGGGTAGAGGACATTAGTAAGTGCCTGGTTGATTTCTGCATCAGGAATTGGATTTTGACCTGCTCTCCTGTCCGCATTATCCCAAATGGGATTAAGAGGTCTGGGAATTTCCAAGCCTCGTGCATTTTGACCTATCCCTCTAAGGTGTTAAACAGCTAGATCAGACAGCTGGAGTCCAATGTCAGAAACTGATATTATTATGCCATGAAGCGCTAGGAACATACCTGGAGTCCAATGTCAGAAACTGAAGGGAACAGACATTGGACTCGCAGGATCTATGGGACGACGCAATAACAACGATACATAACAACAAGGCGCCACAATGTGGCTGAGAACAATTAGTGCGCAATTAGCAAGCTCAACACTCCCCCCTGATTGCGCAACTCTGCAAACCAGCTAACTACCTCTGAATGCGGCCAATCCCATTTCCTGACAAAATTGTTCCACCTTGAGGCGAGGCAATGCCTTGGTGAGCAGATCAGCAGTCATGTCGCCAGTGGGTACATATGTAGGCGATATTGCGCCTTGGTCGACCACATCTCGCAGCCAGAACCAGGACAAGTCGAGCTGCTTCATCCGACCATGGTGTTCAGGATGCTTGGCTACCTGAATGGCGGATTGGTTGTCCATATATAGCACAGATGGAGCAGTCATTGGAAAACCGAGTTCCTGCAGCATCTTGCGCATCCAGACAATCTCCTTTCCTGCCTCGCAAGCGGCCATGTACTCGGCTTCAGTGGTGGACAGAGCGACAATAGATTGACGCTTGGACATCCAGGAAACGACGCCAGTGCCTATCTTGACGATGTAGGCACCTGTAGAGCGACCAGTGTCCTTGCAACCTCCATGGTTGGCGTCCGAGTAGGTGGTGAAGAGCTGGGTCATCGATGGATCCGGGGAATAGGTGATCGCATAGTCCATGGTGCCCTTAATATACCGGAAAAGATGTTTGATCGCATTCCAATGGGCTACACCTGGGTCAGAGGTGAAGGAGGCGAGCTGTCCGACTGTATAAGCGATGTCAGGACGAGTGGTGCAGGAAAGATACTGGAGGGAGCCAATGGCGCCTCCATAGTCGACGGAGTGCATGAATGCGCACTCCTCAGCGTTCCTGGGGCTCTGCTCACGAGACAGACATAAACCAGGTGTCATAGGCGTCGAAACCGGCTTGGAATCAGCCATACCATAGCGAGAAAGCATCTCAGCACAATAGTGCGGTTGGGAGATGGTTAGAGAGCGATTGGAGCGGTTGCGATCGATTTTGATGCCTAACAGCTCTGTGGTAGGCCCAAGATCACGCAGTTTGAAGTGTCCGCGCAGATCCTCGATTGCCTGCTTGATTGCTGGCAAAGACTTCGATGCAAAGGTCATGTCGTCCACAAAGACAGGCAGGATGATGCGAACATCCCCTCGGACGAAGATATACACAGCTGCGTCCGAATAAGTCTGTTTGAAACCCATAGACTCGAGAGCAGTCCGCATCTTGCGATTCCAGCGATTTCCGCCTTGTTTGGTGCCATAAAGCGACTTCTTCAGCAAGCAGACGAAATCCTTTTGATTGCCTTCAGCAAAACCCTCTGGTTGCTCCATATAGACGTCGCAGTCCATATCGCCATTCAGATAGGCGTTGGAGACGTCCACTGACCAGAGATGAAGGTCATGGAGAGCGGCCAGAGCCAGGATGATGCGAAGGGTTGGAAGGCGGACAGTGGGTGCAAAGACCTCGAGATACTCAAAGCCTGGACGTTGGGAGAATCCCTGAGCGACAAGACGACCTTTATAACGGTCGAAGGAGCCATCAGCGCGATACTTCTGGGTAAATACCCATCTGGAACCAATAACAGGTCGGTTCTTGGGTCGAGGCACCAGAATCCATGTACCATTGGTCTTGTGCGCCTCCAATTCGGCCAAAGCAGCCTTTTTCCACTCCAAAGCGTCGGTCCTGCGCTGGGCATCTGCGAATGACCTAGGGTGAGTCGAACTAGCAGCCATGCACTGAGCAATATCCGCTTCTTCGTCATCAGAGTCGTCCGGATCACCGCTCAACTGGGCAGGACTTAGTTTCCACCATTCGCGAGGCGGCTGACGATTTCTGGTAGGCAGTCGAGCCCCAATACCAACAGGACTGGGTGCTCGTGCAGGCGCTGGTGGCGGAGTAGCAGGTGGAATTGGTGCTGGCGGAAGAGGTGCTGGTTCCTCAGCGTCCTCGTCATCCAGCTCCCCCTGAGGAGGCAGCATCTCTGGAGCAGTGGTTGGACCATCTTCATCATCATCGCCAGGCAGATCTGGTGCGATGTATGGGACCGCAGGGACAGCATTCGGAGTGATTGTGGCAGCAGATGGACGTTCGTCGAAATCAGCGCGTTCTGAGATCACTGTGCGCTTTGTGGTGGGATTGTAGAACTTCCACCCCTTGTAGCCATCTGGGTATCCGATGAAGACGCACATCTCATAATGAGGGCGCAGAGCTGGACGCTTGTCCTTCTGCACATGCACATAAGCAGTACAACCCCAGACTCGCAGATGCGAAACGTCCGGTTTGCGTCCATTCCATAGCTCGTAGGGCGTGGCATTGTCCAGGGCAGCTGTGGGGCACCGATTCCAGACATGAATGAGCGCTGCAAGCGCTTCACCCCAGAACGCCATGGCAAGCCCAGATTCCTTCAACATGGCCGTGATGCGCTCAGATAGCACGCGATTTGCACGCTCTGCGACGCCGTTTTGCTGGGGGCGCGCTCGAACAGTGTGCTGGCGCTCGATGCCACAAGAGTTTGTGAATTCGAGCATCGCATTGCTCATATACTCCCCTCCCTTATCGTCCCTCAGTGTCTTGATCTTTCGCTCCGTCTGGTTCTCTGCAAACGCCTTAAATTGCTTGAAAGCGGCGAAAACGTCCGATTTGGCACGAATGGGCAGCACAAAGCGATATCTCGAGTAGTCGTCAATGAATGTGACCCAATAGCGGAATCCAGAGAATGAGCGATAGGGTACTTCATGAACATCGGAGTGGACCAACTCCAGAGGGCGAGAAGCGCGCCAGGAGGTGCTTGGGAATGGGTTTGCGTGCATCTTGCCAGCAAGGCATGGCTCACAGATCGGGTCTGGCGCAGTTTTGACATCAAGCTGCATGCCAGTGACCAGATTACGCTCAATGAGCGCTTTCACATCAGTGAGGTTGTGATGGGCGAGTCTTCGATGCCAGAGCGACAAGTCCAGTGGGAGAGTGGTAGCTGGGTTCGCAAACTCTGTAACTGGCTCAGTCACACCGTCCAAGAACGCAGCATTGTGTTCATTGATGGGGGCGACGAAGAGTGGTGGTCCAGCAGAGCGAGCAAAAGACATGTGGGTTGCATTGATATTCACAACGAAGGATGAGCGACGAGTTAAGTACAGGACAGCCAGGAGATTATTGTGCAGATGTGGAACATGTAGGACGTTGGAGAACTCTACCGCTCTCCCCCTCTTTCCCTCCAGATTTGGATGGAACACCACAGACCCGACACCAGCTGAGTAGACGACAGTATTGTCTGCAAGTTTGATGGGGACGCGTTTGGGAGTATAGTTGCGCAGCCAATGACGATGAGGCGTCATATGAGAAGTGGCGCCTGTGTCTGCATTCCAATCGACGTCAGCATCGAGTTGGAGCGGCGAGAGGGGATCAGAGGGATCAATTGAACGGAGACTTGCATTTCCAGCGCGTTCTACCACGTCCTGAGCGGCCATATTGGCAGTATCTGTTGTCGACGTCGTCAATGGGCTTGTTGGAGTAGCAGAGGTGGCATTGGCCTGGTTGGGCCGCCTCCCAGAGCGCTTTGACGACTTGAGATTATCTTTGGCGCGTTGCAGTGCGTAGCACTTGCATTGGCAGTGTCCAGCTTTGTCACAGAATGCGCAGGGCGACGAGGGGTTGCAACGACAGGTAGAGGTGGATGCAGACAGCGCAGATGATGCAGAGGGATCAGGGCGAGGGCGACGATTCATCTCTTCGGTCTGGAAAGCCGCTTTGACCTTGTCCATGTCGAGATCAGTGAGAAGGGCAAGCGACGACGTGAAATGCTTGTATTCATCGCCCAGAGCATGCATCATAGCCATACAGCTCAGTTCATCGTCCGAAGTCTTCAAAGTGAAGGTGCTTGGGCGCAGTTGCTGAATCCGGGCCATGGCCTGCTCGACTCGAGCGCTGAGGGCTGGTAGGGACTCCTCAGGGCGTTTTCGGATGGTAAAGAACTCGTCATAGGCCACAAAGCGAGTGCTGGCTTTCTGCTGCACATAGAGTGTCTCCAGCGCCTTCCAAGCGGCAGTGGGGTCGTCCTGTTGAGTCCGAATATGAACTCGTTGATCCGGCATCAAATTGAGCATCAGCTCTCCTGCAGCCCGGTCCTGTTTGATGTCCCAGGCCTCCTGCTCCTTGGCTGGTGTGCTGGGGCGCGTCTCTTTGCCATCGATGAGTCGCCACAGGCCTTTGGAGCGCAGGAGAGCCTTCATCTCTTCGCTCCAGGTAGTGTAGTTGTTGCCATTAAGAGGCTGAATGCGGTGGTTGTGTTGCTCAGAGGCCATGGGGAGGAATGGGGGCGAAATGAAGCGTCCAGAAAGTGGATGTAGCGGAGTTTCGACTTGGTGAAAATAAAGTCGCCTTGAATACTCGTCGAAAGCGAGAGTTTAGGGCGCAGGGCTCATAACCTGTTAAACAGCTGGATCAGACAGCTGGAGTCCAATGTCAGAAACTAATATTATTATGCTATGAAGCGCTAGGAACATACCTGGAGTCCAATGTCAGAAACTGAAGGGAACAGACATTGGACTCGCAGGATCTATGGGACGACGCAATAACAACGATACATAACAACAAGGTGCTACAATGTGGCTGAGAACAATTAGTGCACAATTAGCAAGCTCAACATAAGGATATGGTCTAGGTTTCTGGGATCATGCGCTATTGGCCCTTCAGGCCTGGCTTGCCTCGGTGGAGGCATTGGTACTGGAGTAGGCGGGGCTACTACTAGTGCGGGTACCGCATGATCATCTATGAAACCAATGCGTCTGTGCGGACCTGGATAGGGAGGCGTTGGACCGGCTGCATCCTCTACATATCGCTCTAGGAGCATCGTATCCCGGTAAACCCAGATCGATAAAGAGGATATCCGTAACCAATAGATCACGTCTACTCACTCAATAGTCCGGAGGGAGTATGTGCGGAGGCTGTAGAGGTAACGTCTGGTAAGCCAGGGTGTGAAGCGCATTATTAGTTCGCAGTTGGATACCAACGTGACGATGAGTGGATGAGAAAACGATTCAAACGAATACAACATAAGTTTGACTGACGAGTATCAAACTGAGTACCCAGGTAGACCATGGAGTACCAGTGATCAATGATATTGTGATCGTTAAAAGGTTCAAGCAAATAGTCACATGAAAACCCAAAATGTGCAAGAAATCGAACGCTGCAAAGAACCCAGGCATCTTTGAAGTTATCGGAGAACAAGTTCAAATTATAGACGTCCGGTGAGTCCTTTAGGCAGGGCTCATAACCTGATGAAAGTCAAGTAGACTTCCAAGAGGCTAGCGAGAGGAAGCTATGAGGAAGACAAGTAAGAAAGACTTACTTGAAGGGCTTCTTGCAGGGAGTAAGAGAATAGAGCGAGTAGTGGAAGTAGAACTCGTTAGATTCTAAGGTGGTTAAGCCACCCTTTATATAATACAACTGTGTGTGCACAGACCAAATACATATATGGTAAATTACCATAAGAAGGAGTTTATCTCTATGATAAGAGAGATATGCGATAAGGCTATCTTGATAACAAGAATAGCTCTCTATCTATGTCGTCATAGATAAGAGATAAGAGTCTAGATCATAATGTCATCATATTTATGTAAGACAGTCTAGACCCGGCTGTATGAGAAGTTCTGAAGTAGAATGGGTTAGACATTAAGTCAAACATAAATCTCAACAACGAGCAGCCCCAACGAGCTTCAAAAAGGAAATGAGCAAGCAGACCACCCAGTGAGTGAAGGAACAAAGAAGAGCGAACCAGACCATATCGATCTCACAATACCAATAGAATTCCAGACACATGGAATTAAACTCTCTATCCTAACCCAACAAACAGCATATCAAGCAATCACCCACAAAAAACTCCCACCCTACCTGAGAACAACACTAATGAATCTAGACATTACATGATATGTCATTAAAGAACTCACTGGCCATCTAGAAACCGACAGCTCGATATGGAGTAACATCCAACACCCGGACATCTGACGACCAATACGACTCTTCCTGTACAGAGCCCTTGCAGGATCGCTAAAAATAGGAGACTTCTGGGAGAAAATACCAACATATGAGCACAGAGCAAAATGCCATCAGTGTAATGAAGGAGTAGAGAACCTGGAACACATAATGCTAGAATGCAATGCACCCAAACGAGGAAAGATATGGAACATGATGCACCAACTGTGGCCAACATCAGAACCCTGTCCAACAATGATTGGCCAAATCCTTGGCATTGGAAGTATATCCCCCACACAAAGCGACAATAATAACCTAGCAATGAACCTAGAACATGGGCAGGCATGGCTAAAACATATCCTGCTGTCGGAATCGGCCCATCTCATTTGGGTCCTACGTTGTGAACGAGTCATTCAAGGCATGCAACACACATCGCAGACAATAACATCAAGATGGACCAACAAACTAACCAACAGGCTAAACATAGACAGACACCTCGCAAAATCCAAACGAAATATAGCCTTCACGAACAAAATAATAAATATGTGGGCACAAGTTATATGACACACAGAACAACAAGATTGGGCAACCAACACAGAGGTTTTAGTGGGTATAAACCTATTACGGCCCCCTTCGAGACCGGGGTAACCGAATAGTACACGGAGCCCCACACCCCCTGAGCACTCAGGGCGTGTGCAAGAGCATTTTTCCTCAGACCAGCTACTGCCAGTAGCTGCCTTAGCGTATTGTGTAGAACTAGTCTAGGCGGTTGCTACATAATAAAAATGCTTGTCCAAAAAAAAAGAAAGAAAGACTGACAGACTAACCATATTAGCTCAGTGACTTACCTGCGACGATGCGGAGATGAACTGCTTCTCTATCGTTCGTGGGTACATATGTACCCCGCTAAGGTCACCCCAACTTGAAGGACCAAGAGACTAACCATAGGCGACTTACCTGCGACGATTCAGATGCAGAGATAAATCGCTTCTCTATCGTTCGTGCGTACCGATGACTCGGAGTCTGCTCGTTTCCCGCATCGAATTTCTTTGCAATCAGAAGGTGCTCGAGGCCGCCGTCATTGTGTGCAGGAGCCATGGTACAGACGGCTTGCGATTGCCATTACTTGCGCAAACTGCTTTAACTCCGATGAACTGAGATGTTTGACAGTACTAGAGGCTGTTAATCGCCGCTCAACCAACATCTCAGTACGTTCGCCATGACAAGTCCACCATCGATTCGAGGGTCATTGCTTCGAAGTTGCAAAACGCATAGGACAATGTATATTGTCGTAAGGGAGAAAGTATTTGACTCAGTCTGAGTCGAGAAGTGACAAGTACTGGTGATCTACATCTGGAACGCTGATTAACCGGAAGGGTGGAGGAATGGATCGTTGCTGTAGTTGAACACAGAGCATCCACGGAGGACAGTCTGGTTGCAAGAGAAGCACCAGTTAATGGTGGAGTTGATGGTCGTCCACTAAGAAAAGGAGAGTCAGTGTACAACACGGTAAGATTAAGAGATTGGGAACTCACGTCAAGAGCCTTGATCAACTCGGGGAGAGTGAGACTATCTTGGCCAAACATTTTCAAAGGCTTCAACCCCTCGTCATTCGTCCCATTCTTGAATTTCAGAGCAACCTCATAATCGCCTGCAGTAGTCTTGGACAACTCCAAAGCAATAGCAGAGGCGTAGTCGGCTGTGTAAGATTGTATGAGCCAAAGGCAGAAGAATCGGGGATGGGTTTCTCACCAATGCCAGATATCTCGGGGTTGGTCACCGTAGCATTAGTGACGTTGAACAGACTGATGAACGGCTTGTAGTCGACCTCCGTCAACGCCAGCTTGACCTTGTTGTTAGGAAGGGTCATGTTGCCCAACGACCAGAAAATCTCGGGCCAAAGAGTTCGGATAGCGACTATGAACTGTCAGTTGACTATGATATAATGCCACTGAACCACTCACTTTGACCAACTGCATTCTGGGCACTGTCCGTAAAGACATTTTCCTCGTGAATGTTAGCGAAGTGACGTGCTTGCTGTAACAGAGTCACGGGGAATGTGTTATAGAATGTTGCGTTGTGGGTATACTGGACGTTAAGGTAGTCATAGATCTTGGGATTGTAAACGTCAGATGAGGCTCAACTACGACCGTCCTCTTTCACTCACATTCCACTGGCGGTCATGTCAGAACAAAATCAACACAGGAAGGGATGCCACGTACCATGTTAAGGAAACTGTTATTCATGCCATTCAGGTAAGGCTGAACGGCTTGAAGGAAAGGAGCGGCTTGCGCGGCCACATTCTGGAATACAACGCCGGTGTTCACACGAACCAGGTGATATTGGAAATACTAGAAAAAACGGATTGGTATCTGAACACAGCCCACTCTCGAACACTCACCTCGCACTCCATCCAACTGGTAAGAGATGGAGCTTGCCAGAACTCGAGAGACTCCACTGGGATGTACTGGTACCCTCCCAATGGCGCCTCAACCGTCTCACCATTAGCGAGGATTGATGTGGAATCCGGCGTCGGTGGATAAAGACCTTGAAGTAGAGCGTATGCGGAATCGAGTATGACATTCCCTCCTCCCGCGTCTGCGCGAACAAAAAGTTGATCGACATCAGCGACATCGGTATTGATGCCTTGGATGTAAGATGATGACGCCGGGTTGAGATATGTGTCCCTCAAGTAGCAACCCAGGTCATATTCTTGGCTCTGCGAGAACCTTAGCACTAAGCACACCACCCAACACCGGATGTTAAACATACCGATCCATAAGGTGTTATGTATCCTTGCGTCGAGTTATACGTTGTATAGTTCTGGAAAACTACACCAGAACGATCGCCATGACGAGCCAACAAAACAACGCCGACGAGGCCGGCGGTGGTGTTGACCATTCTGAAGAGTCAAACGTGAACAAGAAGAAGTGCTGGTATCTCGTACAAAGACCTCTCAGTTTATATTGAGCGGTACTCCACCCCCCACGTAACGAAATGCTGCCAAGAAATATCGCACTATACGCACTTCCGCTGAGAGCTTCATTGTCAACTTGACGACTGGCAGTGTGATGGTGCCTTGCGCCGAAGAGCGATTTGCAAACGCACAACGGTGTCTGAGCATGTAAACATTGTTATTCCTTGACGAGTCTACCACAGGCCATTTGAGAGCTGTGATTGGAGGACAGCTATCAAAAATTCAGGGTTGCTGCTGCGCTATAACCAGTAGAATACCTTGGGTAGTAGCGGGTCATTGCACTGCCACGGCAGCACCACCAGTTGCGCCAAGGACTTGGTGCCATTACTAAGTTGTACCTGGTTAACACAGGAGATCAGTAAATGGATTAGTACATAAAGGGTTAGTCAGTAAACGGCATCGCTCACTTGCGACGGCTGTGCCCGACCCGGCGGAGGTTAGGGGGCTGCCAGAAGGTGGATTGTGGGACAACTTCCGACTCTATATCCTGGAGTGGATCAGATTGTGGTGGGAAAATCTACGGTGGCTGAAAGTAGCAACTGGTGTTCAAGTTTGAAGCCATGCTGGTGCAGTTGCTGACCGCCAAGACCGTACTAGTGGCTGGTTTTCGGCTTTGGGCTTGGCTGGCCGCCGCTGCAGTGATCGGCAATCCGCAAGGCGGTGTTAATGCCGCCATTACATAATAAGTAAGTATTGATGCGGGGCGCGTGCGCGCGATTAGCCCTCCAAACCCCATGGCATCGCTTGGACGGCAAATTGTCAACAATGTCAAGGTCAAGGCACTTTGAAGCTACTAGGCCGCATCTGCAGCGCAGTGTGTAACGGTATCGCTTGACAACTCTACTGCTGTGATTGGAGGACAGGTAGCAAAAAAGGAGATTCAGGGTCGCCGCTGCGCTAAAACTCGTTCAACTTCAACTTCAAGTTGAAGGCGAGTTCTAGGACTCGGCTAACCCAAACCGACTTGCAGATCCGGGCCTAACTTAATCAGCAACTCCAAAGGCTGAGAGACTCATTGTGCAAAGTGTCGTGGAGCGAGTATGTACGTTATTTTTGAGGTCTCCCGATGAATCTGCAAAGTCGACGAGTAACGTTATCGCTTGACGACTCCCTGACGGCCAATTTGATAATTTTAAAGCCCTCTCATTGGCTGCTAAGCGACCCAAAAAAGTGCATTTAGGTCATGCCAGCCACGTACCTTCCACACAATGTGCATTTTGGTAGAGTTCCGAGTCCAAGTTGCAGATTAGTAGGGCATGTGACTGAGTCGCTGTCCACGATTATTGAGTCGTAGGCTCTATAGACGCGACATCGCATTTCGGGATAACCAGGTTTGTTCCAAGGAGCGTGGGATTGAAACCCTGCTTCCATATTTGCATAGCATCACTGCGAACAGCGAAATGTGCCGGCGGTTGCATGTTCCTCAAATCACCATTCACTAATTGGCCAGAGGCCATGGCGAACTCCGTGAAAATATCAAAATAACCAGACCCCGTAATCTAAAATTATACCGTGGCATCAACTTGAATCTAAGGTTAGGGTCAATATGCTATATTGCCTTGCTATCATACACTTACTTGTCATCCTCCATCCTTTCTAAAATGTCCTCAGAGACCAACGGTTCCTTCGCCGTCCCCCTTCCTCATACGGACGCAGGCGTTGGATCAAAGCCACCTATCTGGGCTCTGGACTCCTCCCATGGAAACGCCCCTCTTCCTGCCATGTGCGATAGACATGGAAGACAGGGTGGCGTGTGTTGCAAGGAGCTCAAAGACGACGACCGCACCCTCATCAATCCTGATATCGTCCGCGATGTGTAAGTCTTTTTACCTCTTTGTCCCCCTGTATGACGGCGTTTCCCCTGTCATTCATACACACACTTTTTAGGGTCATTGGTCTCTCTGACGGTTTGACTGTCCCCTTTGCATTGACGGCTGGTCTGTCATCGCTTGGAGAGTCCAAGCTGGTCGTCCTCGGGGGGATCGCGGAACTCATTGCAGGTTCTATATCCATGGGAATCGGTGGATTCCTAGCCTCCCAGGCTGAAAGAGACCACTATCGGTTCCTGAAGCGCCACACATCGTCTAGAGTACTCCGCAGCTGCGAGGGAGAAATGGAAAGAGAAGTCTTCGCTGTTCTCGGCCCAGTCGGCGTTGATGAACGTACTTCGAGAGCGGTCACGAAATGTTTGCGTGACGTCGAATGTGACACGGGCGTAGGCGGCAATACCTCGTCATCCTCAGACGAAGAAACTCAGTCTCTCAGGTGGAAGTCTGACGTGGGATTGACTCCGTTCTTGCTCAAGTTTGGCGAGGGTTTGGGTTCGTTTTCCCTCCTTTCAAGCGAACCTTTCATAGATCTTGTCTTCATTGACAGAGGAAGTGCCGACAACTCGCCTATACGGGTCAGCAATCACGATTGGACTCGGGTACCTTATTGGAGGGATCATACCACTCTTTCCTTACTTTTTCTTCGCCCGTGCTCATGTGGCCTTGATCTATTCCTGCATTCTGACTGGTTTCGTACTTCTGGTCTTTGGGGCAGTCAAAGCCAGGGTAACCGGGGCTGGCCAAGGAGCCAAGGGATACTTGTGGGGTGCAGTGAGTACATTACTGGTCGGCGGAGCTGCTGCTGCTGCAGCGTACGTCATCGTTGCACTCCTCGAGGTATAACCGGAAGAGGTACCGGTTCTTCCTCAGGAATTTGGATTGTTCTTGCAGATATCATTATTGTTGTTGTTGGAGAGTTTCGAGACATGTAGGTCGCATGACATGTCGTAATTACTTATCTGATCATACCGGAATCCTACGGGATTATCTACGGCGAACTTGATCATGCAACCACGCGCATTCAATGACCGGGTCAAATCTCGCTGGTATTAAGATGGCGTCTTAAACTGAATAGTGTGTTGCTACGGTGTAGCCTGTTTCCCGTGGCTTGATGTTGGCACTAAGATTCATGCTCATCTATCCAATTGACAACCGTGAATTTGTCGCCGTACCTACTCGCTCAAGCGAAAATAGCTTGCTGGACCTGCTCACGACCCACATATGGTTTCTAGTGTTGATGTGACACCTTTGTAGGGACGAAATTCGTCCGATCCATCCGTTCGCTGTATTGGGAGCCGAAGAAGCGTCGAACAACCCGCGCCCCGTTGGCTGCTTTGTCAAGCCGCTTTACATCAATGATGTTCCGATCACGGATACCGACAGGAAAGTTGGAAGGAATGCGGCTTGCGTCAAGGTGACTATATATTGGGCAAATCGGTAGTAGTACACCCAAGTCGCAGTCGGGTTAGGGTCACTTTGCCAGCATACTCTGACCCCGGACACTGCAAGGCTTGAAGGCTAATGAGCTAATCGTGCTCGTTGTCGCTGACGTTGAGCAACGAGCTGGCTTCAGTGAGCAAGCCCTCAACTTGACAGTACTACTCGATTCTATTGCATAAAGTCTCGGCAAGGGACGGTCAAAAAGTGTCCTGATTAACTAATCACACACCCTCCGTCGGGCCTCCGTGGAACCGTTCCCTCTCCTTTTATCGCTACCAATCCCAGGCAGCGGGAGACCTCGACGCCTGGAATTCCACCGCTATGATGATACAGACTTCGGGTTCTGCAGTTAACATACTAGCAGAAGATGATTTAGGGATTACATACTACATAGAGAATGCCCAGCAATTCTGGTCAGGTAGGTTTGGTCACACGTTCCATACCCTGCAACTTTTGGTTATCAGACACTTACTGTATCCTGTATCGCGGTCTTTCCATCCCTACTCCAGAAATTGACGACATCCTACGCCTTCCGAGTGATGGTTCGGCCACATTGTCCATGCTTGATACTGCACTCCGGAGGTTTGTATCCTTATGCGCTTCTTATCACGGTCAGCTCCTTCAGCCTCCATTCTTCCGTCTCGTGCTGATCATGATTTTGTCAGCAGAACACTACCTTCAAAGTCCCCTACAACTAGAGCACGCATGCCAATTGCTTTTGGATTCCGAGCTTTTCGCCTTTCATTCCGAGAGGATGTGTGAACTTGCGATCGAAGATGTGCAGTCGGTATGTGGAACGATGGCCATACCGGTCCCGCACATCTTACACATGTTTGTAGAAAACAGATCCTCACGAACAATTTATTTTGTATAGCCTTCTCTTGTTTTGGGGTAGACGCCAATTTTCCTTCCTACGCAGTCACAAGCGATGGCAACCTCTCATCCCACTACTGATGGATCATATCTTGGTCGAGATTGATCCAGATGCCGATGATTCTTATATTGGCCCTAATCTCGCTTCCAACGGCGTGGGCTCTCGTGCAAGCATCATCATGGGCCCAATTGCTATAGAAGGCAAGCTCAGGGTGCTAAGTGTCAGACTCCTCTACGAAGTTTGTCGGGTTCAGAAGCTGTCGGAGCAAGATTTACGTAGGTTGTTTCTTCCCTAGGTTGAGTTAGTCCGGCTGAACACTCGGGCATAGGTGTGTTCGGTGATTCGTTCGTCGACCATCTTTTCGAGCTCGTGGAGCAGACACGCTTTATCCCAGATGAAACCTTCAACTACTCCGTCATCAAATTGATAGTGAGCATTGCCAACTCTTCTTCTGACAGCCATTAACCCTCATCCAGGTGGCGCTCAATGAACAGTTCATGGTTGCAGGCTTGAACAATGCTGCCTCGCCTCAGGGTGGCCAGGGGAAAGCGCCTGAGGTGCGAAATCGGGTACTTGATGTGCTTATATCTCGCCTCGGTTCAAGCAAGACATTTGGAGCGAACATGATATTTATGCTTAATCGTGCATGTACGTTTTACGTGGGTTATTCTGCTATGATGGCTGAAATGTTCCCTAGCTCGTTCTGCGGAGGATCTCTGCATGCAGTTACTCGTGTTGAAGCTACTATACATTTTGTTCACTTCGAAAGCGACTTCGGAATATTTCTACACAAATGACCTCTGCGTACTTGTCGATGTCTTCTTGCGCGAGATGGTGGACATCGATGACGAGAGTGAATCGGTGCGTGAATTCTACTTATGCCATTGTTGGAAACTGATTCAAATCATTGTAGTTGCGTCACACGTACCTCCGTGTTTTACATCCCCTCCTTACAAAAACGCAATTACGGGATGTTCCCTACAAACGTCCTCAAATAGTGATGGCTCTGGAGTCCCTCACGCAGAATGCTAACATCCGAGATGTCAACCCGACCACGAAGCGATTGGTTGAGCGGTGTCTTAGCGGGGAGTGGTGTGTGCACCTGCGAAAGAGTTCGTTCGACAAAGATGCTCTCAATTCTCAGGGCGGCTCCCGCCAGAATAGCCCTAGCCACGACATCCTTGCGTCGACGATGCAAGTTGGTCTACAGTCTCAAGGTGCCACGCCAACAGGCTCCGAAAGACCACATGATGGCGTTATTACATCCCTAGCCCGGCCGAGATATATCAGGACCAGTCGCAGCATTGAGAATATAAAGTCACAATCTACTAAGCCACCTCCGCGATCGGGCTCTGATGATGTCAGGAGACCAAGCATGGAGAGTGCCATTAGCCTGGGCGCTGTAGCTTCAACGACTACAAGTGCACCGAGGCGAAGTGGCAGGTCTGGTTCTATGGACGACGGTTCACTCCTGCAGCAGACGGGAAAAAATCTCCAACTCAAGTATCACCCCCACCTTCCATCATCGCCTGCGCCTTCCGGTCCCCCACCAACTACATCCACCGCCACCCAAAAAGCACGCAGGCCGCCTCCCGCTCCTCCGAAAAGACGCAAACCCCCTCCAGTACCACTTCAGACCCATGGTGGAGCTCTCATCACTGCTATCGCGAGCTCTTCATTGTCTACGCACAGTCAGCTTGGGAAATAAAGGATGTTATTGTTCTCCTCGGACTTCGCTATGATGGACGAGACACCTGATTTTAGCCTCTATTATGCCCATCTCCACGAGCATATCTGCATATCATTGGACACCATAGCACGCACTTAGTCTAATATATCCCTACAAGGTAAATGTTTTCGAACCATCTCCGACACCCATCGTCACGATTAACGTTGGAACGATCTTATCCCTTTGCATGACTCACTCAATGTCCCTATTTTGACGAACAGTCGTTCAGTTTTTGCGTATGCACTCTGCCGGACCTTCCCCCCCCTTTCGTTCATTTTCCAGATTACGAGGAAATTTGTTCCTGCATCGTACCGGATATACATTCTGAGGTATCTGGATCTACGATCTCGGATCGTACTGCAAGAGCTATCTCATGTGAACCCCGAATCACCGCGCATCTAAGTGGTGCGACTTGGGTGAAGTTCAATTTATCCGGAAGCACCATTCACACAAACCGATAGCACCGGAGAGCAGATCTTGTCGATTCTCGGGTCGATACGGTTGGTCCTTGTTCGCATGACATTGAGTGAGATATTTCCATAATGATCGTGGTTATATAGTCGGCGAGACTCGGGTCTACAGGTGTGAATAATGGATGGGGTCATCGTAAGGAATGGTGGAGGAGAAGGGGGCGAAGGTGTGCGAAAATAGGCAAAGAACTCGTCGCGAATTCTGTGGGCGGGCCAGGGACCGTTGTAATTGGAGGCCATTCTGAACGGGAAAGCGAGCGATCGATATCGGTCATTGTCCGTCCCAAGAAGATGTACATGGCTTGGATGTCATGTTTAGTTTGGTAATGAATGCATAACATGCCATTTTGAATGGCAATCTTCTGAATCATGTTGTGAGAGATACAGCTAAATGCCTTAAAGGTTGGTAAGGAAGCGGCGGGGAAATATACTTGCAACCGATGGTATACGGATCTAAGGGCAAGTTATGCCATTAGTTCGAGACTTGTACCCTCTGAGCCGGTGGCCAGAGTCCTAACTAACGACCGAAGTTCACCAGCGCACGAATGGTTTACCGACCTGACAGTTTCACAGACCGAGCGTTGGAAAAACACACCCATCTCCTGACGCGTTGACTGGAGGTGAGAGTGAGCCCATACCGGCCTGGTTTCAGCGACCGAACCTACCATATCACGTATGAGCACTTGAGACCATCTTAGTCGTTCGGACCGTCAGGTCTATCTAGGCCCATATTTTATTCGGTCAGTGTTGTTTGTATGAGTATTTCTATGCGGTCCTAGCTGGCGAAAATGAAGATGAAGGTGGAAGAGGGCGAACAGGCATACATTCGGAAATGTGGTGAGCAGCAACAGAGTTAATACATAGACCTACATAGCTACTATCGCTATATGCGCAACCTTTTCTTGACTGGCGTATCCATTCCTCCTTCCTCAGCCGGGTCGGAGAAACCCCTACTCGAGGATGAACCACTCGCCGCACGCTTCCTCGGTCCTAGGAGGAGAACGTCAGGCGAGGAATTCGGTAACCACAGTTCCTCGTCTTCATCCTTGACTTCAGTCGAGCCTTCATCATCAGTATCTCCCAGGTCATCGCCAACGCCGTTATCGCGCCCCATGCCTGTGTTGAGATCGAGACTAAAAGCCCGACTTTGACTTTGACTCGAGGCCCGTCTGTAGCTTCTCGACTCTTCTCTGACCTTGTGTTTTGTAGGCGTCGCGGCGACGAGCGTTACCCCTTGGGAGCGCTTGTCTTCCTTCTTTGCTTCCTTCTTCGGCTTGGCATGCAATTTCGTACCCGAGCCATTGGGCTGACTCGCTTGCGATTGTTGTGCCCGAGGTTTGAATCCACGCGACATGCTGATTTCGCGACTGAGTGCCCGTTTGAGGGACGAAGACGTCCCGGAGGTAGAATTGGAGCGCCGTGCGGAGGCATCCTGTGCGAGGGAGACGGACAAGGAACGTGAACGAGATCGCGTATCTGACGCGGATAGGACAGAGGAGGAGCGCTGGGTGGGTTTACCCTTGGACTGGGAGACGGAGGTGGAGGTGGACGATCGGGCGAGTTTACGATTAGGGCGTGGATGAGCGGAACCAGTCACTTGAGATCCAGGACTTGATCGCGCATCAGTGTCGTTGTCTTGGTCCGAAAAGGGCGAATGGGGGAATAGCTTACGGCGCAAAAGTGCGCACAGGTCGGGCAGCGTCGATTTGAATCTGCGAATAGATGAGCACCAAGGTTTACGTTCCAGATGGCGAACTCACTGGCGCTCGACGACGTTTTCGCAGAATGTTTGCATCCAATCACGTTCGTCATTAACTGCCGGTTTATGTGAGTCATTCATGTTGATGACAAGCTGCCACATGGAGAGCTTGTCCATGAATGACTCTAATCGCTCCTTTGCACATGGAACGACGACCTTTGCTCGCACCTTCTGTCGTTTTTTCTTAGTTGAGGGAACCACGTCATTCGCAGGTATCTTCACTCGGGGTAGCGGGGTGCAAGGTCCAGGTAGGGAGAGTTTGAGGAAGTAAAGGAGGATCTGAATCTGTACCCTGTGTACGTATCGTCAGGAAGAGGCGTCCACACACGAGCTCGACACCCACTCTCGTCTCTCGAGCCTTTCGAGCCACGTATTCCGCGATACTTCCTCGAACATGATCGCATCTTCGTTGTTGACGCTCGTACTGCCTTCTCCGACCTCGCCCATCTCGTAGCCCAGCGCGTACCACATCATGGATTCTTCCAGCTCGCCTTCCCCGCCGTCCTGCGCGAGAATCTGGGGGAGCTCTGTGTGGTATTTCGCGACGACAGAACGAACGGAAAGGAGCAACGGATGCAAGAGGGCATGGAGTGGGTGGGGGGCATCTGGAGATTGTGGTGACGCGTCTTGGACGCGGTGCAAGGACGGGACAAGGAGGTTGATTGGCATGATCGACTTTGACTGGTCAGAAACGCGTCGCAGCAGATCTCAGGCGATGGCCGTACCTCTGGGAGCCAGAGAAATTGGAGATAGGTTCGAACGACGAACTGGTCTGGGGTTTCCAAGTGGACGTCGGTGAACGGGTAGTCTCGAGAGATTGTCTTTTCTTGTGTCGTCGTCCATCTCGCGTTGGAGCTGGTGAGCAGCGTCAGAGATTGGACAAGAGTCATCCTCGACGCGTGAGAGTCCAAGAAATCTCGGTGGATAGACCAACTAGTACATACAACTTTCTATCTAATAAGCATGCATCGCATCCACTAGTACACCCTCCCTAGCAGCGCGGCTCCGGAGACTCTCCCAGCCCGCTCAAGACCTTCGTCCTGGAGCATGTAAGCGGGCTTATAGCGCGCAGGCTGTAATGGCGGTTTCGCATGACCGTTGCCATTGACAAGCTTGCTCTCCGCTAAACACGTGATGAAAGGGTCATTAGCAATGACACTGAAAGACCCATGAGAGGCTGAATGGTCGGCCGATTCCAAGCAGGGCTCAGCCGTGCATGTGCTCTCTGGGTCACTGGCGATGACTATCAAGTCTTTAAAACGACCATCTTTTGCCGCGTGGCGTGGCGCGGGTGTCTCGGCCATACACATGGCGTCTGGTTCGTCGGCAACAACTGTGAGAGAGGATGGCAACACGTCCAACGACGCGTTGTCTTGGACATGCAGCGCGGGATTTGGAAATGTGTTATATATCGAACCAAGGGATGTATACCTGTTCTCTCTTCTAAAAGAGGATTCTCTGTGAGCGCAGGGATGGCTTACCCTTGGTCATACAGTGAACAATAAGGCACGCTCAATCGTCGCAGGAATGTCCATACATCGGAATAGGACCAGTTGATGATGGGATTAATACGTTCGAATGAAGGCCAGCCGGCATCCGTCTTGTTCCTATACGTGAGCGTGGCTACCAAATGTTACTTGGCGATTCATCCCGCAGACGGGGGAAGAACTCACCACCGTGTGGGTCTGATCTTCTCGTTCCAACCAGTATAGCTTCTATTTGTGGATATTTCTCCTTGTAGAGATGTAGAGCACGCCGCATCCCTTCGCCACCGCGAGCCTTCCCGACGGGCCGCAAGAAGCCTGTAAGGCCCACGTAGCCATCGCTTTGTTTGCGTGCATCGGGTGTTGTCGTGCCCGGGGTGACGCTTTCGACTGGCAGTGGAACATCTGATTCGGGGGTGCATATGAGGAGATCGAGGTTGTATGCCCTAGTCGACTCCCAGATGAAATCTTCCAGTTCTGTAAACGGCGAAGGGACAGGGATGTAGACGGCTGCGATTGGTTTGGTGCTCAGAGGAGTGCGGCGGGCCAGTGCCGCGGCGTAGAGATGGAGGAGGACAGTACCTGCGAACGGTTAGCAGAGCCCGCGCGAAGAGAGCCGTTCTACACACAGTCCTTGCCCCCATTGAAGCTGATCGATGTCTTCTCTGGTCTGAAAGCGATCTGCATCATGAACGCGACCCAGGCCAAACTAGCACGCACGTATATGCATCCAGAGCGCTCTCGATGACATCCAAGGCCTCCTTGACACGTTCGCCGATTGGCCCCCTCGACGCCACGAGGTTGTAGACCTCGGTTGATATCGCTTGTCTGTCCTTGACAGCCATGTAGGTTGGGCAAGTCGTCAGTTGGCTATCCGTCTGCTGGGAAACTGGTCGTACGCTATGGTAAAGGACGAGCGGGAACTTTTCATGCAGCCAGGGTGTGTAGCAGATGCTGGGTGGGAATTTACCAACCGGGGATGACTTTGTCTGATGGCATAAATAGTGACTAGATCGGTATCACGAATCTTCTTTACGCCCCATCACTACTCGGATCGCGAACAATGCCCGCCGTCGTGCTCGTTACCGGAGGCACTGGCCTCGTCGGGAAAGCCATCGAATATGTTATCGAAAATGAGCCCCAAGGCTCGCGCTTTGGGAAGCAGCCAGGCGAGAAGTGGATCTTTGCCAGCTCTCGCGATGCCGACCTGAGGTACTCCCCAAATCTGAGTAACGGACATGTTGGGCTCATGTTTGGGTCGCTCATACGAACAGGGATCCCCAACAGACCTTGCAGCTCTTCGAAAAGCATCAGCCTACACATGTCATTCACTTAGCGGCCCTCGGTATGTCTACCTTGATTCTTCGCGTCTTGATCCTTCTGATACTTGATCAGTCGGAGGTCTCTTTGCCAACAGAGAGCGCAAGGTTTGTAGTGACGATATGCGCGTAAATTTAGCTTGACGATCTCCCCACTCCAGATGACGTTCCTCCGGGACAACATGTTGATCAATGATAACGTATTGCACACTGCTCGTATCAAAAAGACGGAAAAAGTCATCTCGTGCCTCTCAACATGCGTGTTCCCCGATAAAGTCGAGTACCCTCTAACAGAGGAGAAAGTGCACCTTGGTCCCCCTCACGACTCCAACTTTGGCTACGCATACGCCAAACGAATGGTTGATGTACAAAATCGGTTCGCTTGTCTCCAAACTTCATTATGCCTTATTCCTCACACTATTTAACAGCGCGTACAAGGAAGAATTTGGTTGCAACTTCACGTCCGCTATCCCCACTAATGTATTTGGACCCCACGACAACTTGTGAGTCTGACTGATATATGTTTCGATCCATCGCTGATCGGACTCGAATAGTGACCTCAAGTATGCTCACGTTATCCCCGCTCTCATTCACAAGTGTTATCTCGCAAAACGTGAGAGTCTGGTAAAGCTCTTCGCAGCAAAGCTAATTTACACCCCCCATTCTAGAGAACGGGACACCATTCAAGGTCATGGGTGATGGATCGCCCTTGCGCCAATTTATCTACTCTCGAGACCTCGCCAAACTCTTCATCTGGCAACTGCGCGAATACGATAGCGTCGAACCCGTCATCTTCTCTGGTACAGTTCAAAATTATTGCCGAGATCCCGTCTAAACCGCTCTGTAGTGGATGAGAAGGACGAAATCAGCATCAAGCAGGTCGCAAATTCGATCGTCGACGCCCTCAAGTACCCCGGAGAGGCGGTCTTTGAGAACGAACCCAAAGACAATGGACAGGATCGCAAGCCCGCTTCCAACGAAAAATTGATCAGGCTGATCGGACCGGACTTCAAGTTTACCCCGTTCGACGTTGGTCTGTAATTTCCGTTTTGTCGGTCGGACATGTTTGCTGACACCATCCTAGCCCTAAAGGAGAGTGTCGAGTGGTTCCTGGCGAATTCTTCGAATGCTAGGACGGGACGTAGCCATTGATGGACCACAGATCGATGTATTATATCCACTGAGAAATTCGACTCAGACTTGTGTGGACTTTATTCACTGGTCGAGTAGCTCATATGGCCCGCATCTGAACAGGGGTCCGCCATGTTAACGCAGAAATTCAACAAGCATACAGGTGGTAGAATGAGTCACTGGCAACAGATATGACATTTGTCTAAGCTAGACTGTAATCGGTCCACGGGTTCATTACAAGGTCCTCGTCTGGATAAAACGTTTGCAGCAGTTCTTTCAACTATGTTACATCTCTTCCGGGTGGCGCGTTTGAGACGGGCATTTAGTTTTGATCCTCAATGAGGCTTCGGGAAGCATGGAGATCGGCCGTGACCATCTCATCCACGAGTTGGTCAAAGTTCACTTTGCGGTTCCAACCAAGCAGGCGCTCGGCTTTTGCGGGGTTTCCGAGGAGAAGACTGTATTGGAGCACCGATGAGCAAAACCAAACGGAACAAGAAATCGACTAGCAACGCACTCTACTTCGGCAGGACGGAAGTACTGAGGGTCCACCTTGACGAGAACTTTGCCCGTCTTGGGGTCGAAGCCTTCTTCCTCCACGCCAGTGTTACGCCATCTACAACACGTTGGTCGATCAGTGACATCGATCGCTTTCATGGAAGGTTGCACACACTTGATCGAGATACCCACGACAGCAAACGCTTTCTCGACATACTCACGTACTGGGTGAGTTTCACCAGTCGCAAGGACAAAGTCCTCAGGTGCGGACTGTTGGAGAATGCGCCACATTCCTTCGACATAATCCTTGGCTAAAATGTAGGAGCACGCATATACTCAGAAATCGACCACGTGTGCATTCGTGACGGGACGCACCATGACCCCAATCACGTTGCGCGTCCAGGTTACCGAGATACAGACAGTGTTGCTTGTCCAGGTGGATATCGGCGACGGCTCGGCTGATCTTGCGCGTGACGAACGTCCTACCACGCCTCGGGCTTTCGTGGTTGAACAAGATACCGTTGCACGCATACATCCCATACGCTTCACGATAGTTGACCGTGATCCAGTAGGCATACAGCTTGGCAACTCCGTAGGGGCTACGCGGGTAGAACGGCGTTGTCTCGCTCTGGGGCGTTTCGACGACCTTGCCATACAATTCAGAGGTAGACGCTTGGTAGAACCTCACGTGTTTCTCGAGCCCGACGGTGCGAACGGCATCGAGAAGACGAAGGGTGCCCAAGCCGTCGACGTCGGCTGTATACTCGGCCATCTCGAACGAGACCTTGACGTGAGACTGGGCTCCTAGGTTGTAGATCTCGGTGGGGAGCACTTGAGCGAGGATGTACACGAGATTGGTGCTGTCGGAGAGGTCGCCGTAATGCAATTTGAACTTGTTGGGACCTGGTCACAAGGATCGATCAGGCGGGTCGGGGGTGAAAGGAACAGGAAGCACTCACGTTCATGCTGATCCGCATACAGATGCTGCAGACGATTGGTGTTGAAGCTGGAGGAACGACGGATGATTCCGTGCACCTCGTAGCCTTTTTCGAGGAGCAGTTCGGTACTATGGCACGAGGTCAAAGCATGATCTCGACTTTGGGGCGGGGCGACTCACAGGTAAGAACCGTCTTGACCAGTGATTCCTGCGTTGAACACGGTCAGTGAAGGAGGAATCGTACGGTGTGGGATTCGAGTGACGAAATGTGCAGATCACGCGCACGAGCCAATCGATCGACGTCCACACGATGGATCGACGAAGAACACGTACCACTAATCAAAGCGACTTTTCTTTTCCTATATTCTTCCGGGGACGGGAGGCTGAGCTTGAACGGAGAGGAGGCTGCCATTTTGCTTGGAGAGGATGAAGAGAGTGGGAAGGAATCAACTTGGCGAGACTGTGGAGCTTAAGACGTTGCCGATCGCGAGGGTGATAATCACGGCGTGCAGTGATGACAACCTCAATGTTACGTCCCCTTGACACAATTATAACCGGGAGTCTGTAAATGCCCACGAGAAGAACTACTCCGGGGTAGAAAAAAGTTGAGCCGTAATATTCTGTATCCAGTACCGCCGATGGGGCTCGAACCCACAACCTTTGCCTTAGGAAGGCAACGCACTACCATTGTGCTACGACGGCTCGCGACTTATGCGGACCGCGAACCGATATGTATGGCGACGAGAATCGTGCCCAGGGTTAACCGTGACGATCGATCAACCTTGCTTCGAGTTGTGCCATGAACGTGCTCGTGTACCCAAGCACACACCCACACGCATCCTCAGTTCAGCGTTCCCTCTCTTCCATCCTCGCTCCCCACTACCTCCCTCAAATCATTTCCCCAGATGTTCTCGCGGCACCAGAGAACCCCTGGCAAACAGCCTGCGGTCTCCTTGTCCTCCTTGCTGCACCTGATCACCACACAGCAGTGCGTCAATACGCTGAAACTGGTGGGAGAGTATTGGCTCTTGGTGTGAACGCGACTAGATCACAAGGTCTGTTCGGCTTGCACGAGACCGTCTCGAGTCTCGGATCAGTTGGTCTGGGGCTCGTCAAGGACACAACTATTCTTCGTCTAGTCGACAGGAAGGCGTCACTCTATCTCTCTTTTCCATCACAGGCTTCCACTCCCGCCACCGTGACCTATGACGGGAAGGAAACCGCGATTACACGCATACCATCCGCTTCACTCGATCTTGGGGAGGTGATACAGGTGCTCGGACGGTACGCAGATGACAAAACGCTTGCAGGGGCACTGAGTGAAAGTGGCACCATCGCGCTTTGGTCATGCACACCACCTCTCCCCGAGCAGTTGCTTGTCCCGACCCTATCTGCCCTCGGCTTACGATTCGACTTCCCAAAATCAACTGATGGCCAATCGAGTCTTCTTCCTCAGTTACTTCTTGTTCATCCAAAGCAATGGGCTATCCGGCGTCGTATTGTGCACGCCTTGTTTCCCGATCGAGATCTCGAGACCGCTTTCTCGACGCTTACCGTGGAGGATGATACGCACAAGGTGGCCACAACTGAGAGTGCGGTTTTTCCAGCCGAACAAGACGTTTTTCAGTTCCACTTTTCTCGCGAGATCCCTGCTTCAGGTCTTCCGTCTGACCACCCTATTCTCGCTTTGTTGTCGGGGCCACCCAAGGAGGAAGTCAAAGACGTAATCCTCACTGCTCAACCGCTGACCGCTGAGCAAGAAAAGCAATACACACCCTTCTTTTCTCCTACCACCTTCTTCGCAGCACTAGACGAATTCCGTCCCACCAGAAAGGCCGACGAGCTGCTCGTAGGTGATGTACTTTTGTATGGCGAAGTTGTCACCAGTACACAGACGATGCTTGATAAGTGAGTGTACCGGCACACCTGCGATGCCTTGACTTTCTGTTCTACAGAAACCCAAAGTTGCTTCGTGCACTCCCTTCACCGCTACTCTCCTTAGCGACAAAGCAGGTGGCAGGTCGAGGGAGGGGCAAGAACGCATGGCTCTCCCCCGCGGGCAGCATGCTAATATCTTTAAAATTCAGTGTCCCTCTCAAAAATGTGGGTTCCGGTAAGACCGCACTCCCCTCGCGTAACTTCCATTCTACCCCTGACGCAAAATTCTTCAGGTCATGATTCGTACTCCATCCGGCCATCGAATCTGGTCTTCATCCAATATCTGTTTGCGCTCGCAGTCGTCGAAGGGTGTCAGGCACTTGATCCCGCGAAGGAGTGGGCAACGAAAGTCAAGCTGAAGTGGCCGAACGACATATGTGGAGAATTTCCAGCCGAGGAGACATGGAGGAGAGTGGAATTAAAGAAACTGGGAGGGATACTGGTGAACACGAGCTTTGGAGGGAACATGGCGGACATCATCATCGGTAGGTGTTGCATGCATCGATGGCTTCCTATTGGTACTTACGAATGGATCCAGGATGTGGGTTGAATGTTTTGAACGAACCTCCGATCGGTTCACTTGCTCAGCTAGAGGCGTTGACGCGTGGACAAGGGCTGTCTTCAAGCCTCACTGTTGAACGCGCAACTGCAGCCGTGCTTACCGCGTTTGAGCCAATGTGGAAGTTGTTCCTGAGCGAAGGTTTTCGACCCTTTATGGATCAGTACACCAGTTCGTGGTCGCATTCGTGCGTCAAGTGTCTGGTCTTTTGGCGGTCACTCTGACTGGTCTGTTTATAGAGGACAAATCGTCACCCTGACTACAACGACCCCACACACCACGGTTCGGATATTGGGTATCACGCCCGACCACGGGCTTTTGCGTACTGAGCCGCTAGGCGGTGGGCAGTACATTGATCTACAGCCCGACGGCAATAGTTTTGACATGTTGAAAGGACTGATCAAGACAAAGACGAATTAGCCTACACAGAGTTGAATATCACTACAGGGTATCTCTCTACCGATCCTGATATGCACATGCGAACGCACATGGCACTTAAAACTCGACTTTCACTGCAGCAGGTGCAGCAGCCTTTTGTGTACCCGTACCCAAGGTATACCAATCGTCGTAATACACGCACTCCCGAGGGTTGGTAGGACCCTTATCCCGGCAGAAGTCGAAGACTGGACATCTCCCGCAAGGTGCTTGAGACCACCCCAGCGCCACCCGCTCTTGCCTGATTGCCCGATAGACGAAGGCGCCTCCGGCGGGTATCTCAGTTAAACCAGGGGAGGGTGATTTCTGGCGTTTTACGGAGACCTTTGAGGTTGACGCTTTTTTGGAAGATGATGACCTAGACTTTGACTTTGGACGAGGTAGTTCATTCTCTGACTCCGACTCTGTTTCTTCTGAACTTTCCGACGATGAACTGTCGCGTTTCTTTGACTTTCCCTTTCGCTTCTTTTTCTTATGACTTCCCTCCTCCGGTTCTTCCGAATCTGCGCTCGAATCCGAGTCATCATCCTTCTTTGATTTGTGCTTGCGTTTCTTCTTCAGCTTTGGTCCATCAGTATCCTCGTCAGTATCCTCGTCCTTCCGCGAGCGTTTTTTCTTCTGTCTATTCGAGCGTTCTTCGTCAGAATCACTGTCCTCGGAGTCCTCCGTCCGTCGTCGCTTCCGCTTGTTGGATTCCTTGCTCTTATTCTTTGAAGAATCCCGCTTGCGTTTCTTGGAGCTCGAGCGTTCCTCATCACTGTCTCCGGAACTCGAATTAGGCTCAGCATCGGATTCTGCCTTGGAATTCCATGCAGAGGCGGCGAATGCAGGTGTCTACACCACCATGAGGAATAGCACGAAAATGTGATGGTACCAATTAATACCTTTTCAATCTCCCCATCGAGCTCGAGAACACGAAGAAGCATCTCTACATGTTCCACGCCCAGTTCTGTTTCCGTTATCTTGCTTTTGCTCAAAAAGTGTTGTATTTGCTGTGCAGAAGGGTAAGATGGTGCGGCACCTATCGCGTAAAGACGTTGCTCGCTGTGAGAATTGCGCTTTCCCGATTGTTTCGGGAATGACTGGTGTGTTTATGTTGAGGGAACTCCAGTGTTATCAGGAAAACGGTGTACGCACACGATCGCGTATATAGTGTAGACAAGCAGTCGACAGAAGCTTGATAAATTCAGTGTCGAGTTCATTGTCTGTGTACCAAGGACCCCCCGTCAGCTCGACAGACGGCTCGAGATGCGCAAGCATGTATATTTTCCGGGTTGGATGCTTAGCGGGAGGCGATCACTGAGTCGAGTTGACCAGACGAAGAAGAAAAAAAGGGACATACGCGTACTGCTTTGATTGATTTTACGAGCTGCTTCTGAACGAGAGATTTCAGGCAGCGGTCAATCACGGTTTGATGCAGTTCGGTTTTGGCTTTAAGGTGCTTGGTCCAAATACCTGTCGAGTTATGTGAGCTCATGTCTATGCGTGATCGAGAGGGAGTATGCCTTCGTTTCCCGAGGCTTGGATATGGCTGAGCACCATGGCCTCTTCGCCGCTCATGTCTTTTTTCCTGCGGAAAGAAAGGCATCGATATCAGGCACTCAAAAGAAAAGGATCACCCAGAACGCACACATCCACCTCCTTCTTCATCACGGCACGGAAAGCAGTGACCCCTCCGGAGCTCGTCATGACTTTGAACATGCCCTGAAAACCTGTCGTCGTCCTTCCTGGAACACATAGGGCAGAGAATCACGCACCGCCCCGAGCAAAAAGTTGATCGCAGCGGTGCGGGCACTTCCGTCTGGTATGAGTTTCTCGGCATCTTTGATGGACAATGTCTATGCTCTGTCGTGAGTGATTGTTGATCGGACGGGGAAAATTGGAGCCGGACCTTTTCGCCCTTTGCAAGGGCTGCCTGATGGAGCTTGAGCTCGTCGGCGTTGAGCTTGCGACCGCTCATTGTCGACGGTCCAGGTGGATGCGTGATCAAAGATACGCGCACGTGATATTTATTGGCCGCTCCTTTTCATACTTTGACTTTGACCATCATCACCGACATGGACACGAACGCGGGCCAAACGACCGAGCCTGGTGTGGAAGAAAACCTTTCAAGCTACTTTCAGAGAAGCGCCACCATCGTCAGACAGTATGCCGACCTGCAAGTATCTATTCACCTCCATCCCCTCCAATGACGCCCATTACCCTTCATCGCTAGGATTGAACAGGACTACGCCCAACCCATCTTGCGTTATGCTTCTCTTAAATTCAAGGAAAAACCGATTACAATGGTATTTCTTCTCCTTCTGTATACCTAGGGGTGCATGAATGCTTTCACAGACCTTCCTATCCGTCTTTGCTGGCCTTTCTGTGCTCCCTTTGTTATCATTCGTGTGCGTTTACCCGTTCATTGAACCCGCAAATTACTCACGACCCTTTTCGCAGCGGCCTTACCCTATTCACCTTTTCCTCCATCGTATTCCTCGCGCTCATCTCTGCAGCGATTGCATTCATTACTATTGAGGCCGTTCTGGGTACGCATTCATTCACCCTAATCGAGCTGTCTTGTTCTGACTGTGTACCGGGCACACAGTCGCTTGTCTCGCCTTCGTGGTATGGTCGCTTTTCATCATCGCAAGTTTCACGACGGTGATCGTCGTCTTCGTCTACTGGACCACGCGTCTCGGAGTGCTCGTCACCCACGAAGGCCCTTCTGGTGTCGCGGATTGGGCACACGAAACGCGGCAGCACTTCTCATATGCAAAGAAACGAGAAGCAACCGAAGAATCCGACGAGTCTGCTGTCTTCCTTGACCAAGATGGTCAAAGCTCCAAGAAGATCAAGGCAGAAGAGGAAACTGAAACTCCATTAAATAACTGACGTTTCCGCTTTCCTTGTCCTTTGCCGCTCGTTTTTGTCTCGTACGTGTAGCCTTCGTGCACTAAGTTTCAACTAGTCTCTTCTTAATGGATAGGTCCCATAGTGTGTCATCAACCTGCTGTATTATACGCTCGAATCCCGATGTACCAAACGATCCGCGGGTGTACCGCCGAATGCTTTCCTCTTCCATGCTTGTTCGTGTCTCGCTGAATTAGGCCGTCCTATAAATTATGATCACCAGTTGGCGTTCCTGTGCAATGACTTCCCTCAAGGAATCACAAACTTCAAGCTCACGAGTTTCAATAACAAACTTGAAGTACTGTATGTTAATCTATGTACTTAGTGGCACTTGTCAGTTGAGCTGAGGCTTTCGCACACAACAACGTGGAGGAAGCATGTCTAGAAGACGCTTTTGATGTTAAATCGTTGAACAATCGTGTACTCACCCAAATTTACCTGATCTTCTCCACTAGGCCACAAACTAGATTCGAATTACAATAGTCCTTTCCCTGTGACGGCTATGATCGCTGTTACACTCCTGAAAACGTTGGCTGCGCGGACAAGCCACATATCTACAGCAGTTCTGTCTGTTTTCGTATTGTGGGCAGGACGTTCGGTGATAACGTGGTATTTCAAGAGACGTGTAATGCCCCCTGGCCCTCTTGGTCTCCCATGGATCGGCAATAGACACCAGATGCCTGCCTTGAAACCGTGGAGGAAATTCGCGGAATGGAACAGAGAGTATGGCAAGTCTCCAATGTTGCTTTCTGACTTGGTGTTTGACCTGCTCGTCTAGGGCCTGTGATGTCTATCTTCCTAGGACGCACACCTGTGATCGGTGAGCACGTTAACGAAGCGGAGTGTTGGACTGTTCTTACTTAGGTTCCATCAAGTGCTGGGCACCGCGCAAGCCGCTTGGAATCTGCTGGAGAAGCGGTCCGACATTTACTCTAGTAGACCTCGTTTCATTGTGGCGTAAGTCATTTCCTAAGACGTGTTCGTGCTCAGTAAGATGGTTCTGTCTAGTGGCGAAATTTTGTCGGATGGCAACCGAGGATTGATGTTGCCCTATGGCGAAAAATGGCGCAAGTGGCGCAAGGTAATAGAGAAAGCGTCTTGATTCTCGCGTTTGTGGTCCTCATATACAACAGGTCTTGCACTCTGGTTTTCATGCGCGCAGGGCCGATACATACCGAGACATCCAGTCCCTCGAATCGATCATCTCTCTGTACCAGATTCTGACCGACCCGAAGGACTGGGAGCGACACCTTCAGAGGTAGCCTCCATAAAGCAACCAACTCGTCGTATTCATTATGTCAAAGATATGCAGCGAGTGTGGCCACCTCTGTCTCTTACGGCAGGCGAGTGGACAGCATCGATGAATGGATCGTGAAAGAGAACAATGAAGCCATGGATTGTAAGTTGAACCCTTTGTTACTAGGGTTTTAAATTCACAGGCTGTAGACTTGACAAGGTACGTTTCGGCTCGAAGTATTACTTTTTATCCTCCATATTGTGGTGTAGTGTAAAGTAAGGAAAACGCTCTCCTGTTCATTTGACCAACTGACATCGTTTAAAGCATTCCCGGGAAGTACCTCGTAGAATCATGGCCATGGCTTTTGTATCTGCCGGTAAGGCCATGCACTATGTGTCATATTCGAGACTTCTTATCTTTTGTGTCTAAATAATAGCGCTTCATGCAGTGGTTCCGTGCGGAGCCAGAAGCGCGTCAGAAGTGCGATATCGAGCTCTACATGCATCTACTAGAAGATGTCAAATCACGCATGGAAAACGGAGTAATTCAAGATTGCCTGGCTGCGCAGACGATCAATGAAATGCCCAAGAGCGGGTTGACGGATCTAGAGGCTGCCTATGCGGTATCATCGCCATTTGGCGCAGGAATCGAAACTGTGAGCTCAACGTTCTGAACTGACCCCCTGCCTTCTGATTCCCGACGGGTGCCAAGACTGCAGGGACGCTGAGCACATTCTTTCGTAGGTACATTGTCCCTTGTCCCTGAATCGTCGTTGAGTTGCTAGTTTCACAGTTGCTATGCTTCATTTCCCCGATGTTATGAAGAAGGCCCAAGCAGAACTGGATGCTATGATCGGACCTGACCGCATGCCAGAGTTTCATGACAAGGACAGCCTTCCATATCTCAATGCACTTATCAACGAAACCTTGCGATGGCGCCCTGTCGCTGTGTTAGGCGGTACGCCTCACGCGGTAACCCAACAGGACACGTACAACGGAAGGTGAGCTAAGGTACCAATCCTGTGCAATACCTCTGATACCCGTAGCCAGGGTAATACCCAAAGGCTCGACAGTCTTTGCTAATCTAGCGCAAGTAGTCAGAATATTTTGTGGATGCTCAATCACATTCTGCTTTGCAGTGGCATCATGCACGATCCCAATATGTTTCCAGACCCAGATAATTTCATGCCCGAACGCTTCCTCGAAACAACCGACCCTCGTCTCCAGACCTTCGACCTTCCGTTCGGATGGGGACGACGAATCTGTGCGTTGCGTGTTTTCTCTGTCACGCATTTGTTGACATTAATGCTGCACAGGTCCCGGTATGCACCTCTCTCTGAACTCGTTGTTCATCAATATATCTCGGATCCTATGGGCTTTCGACATCACTCCCGTGATCGACGCCAGCGGGAACGAGATCATGCCGGACTCTTGGAATTACACCAACGGATTCAACTCCCGCCCCGTCAGTTTTGATTGCACGATCACAGCAAGGAACGCGAAAGTTGTAGAATGCTTGAAGATGGAGTATGAGAGTGCCAAGATGAGGACACGTGGCTGGCAGTGGTAATCACACGTTTCGTCAACAGTTGACTCGACTCAAGTAGAACCATATGTCATGTTTCAAGTCACTGTGTGACTGAGAACTCGTCTCACTACTGCCGACGATGCTCTGGCATGTTGGCTCTTGACAGCAACTGTACATAGGTCATGCACTTTCAAGTTGCGGTGACGTGCTACCTCATTCCCTGTGTCTACGCGTACGCGATCAATCGTGGAGGTCAGTCAGGTGGCAGTGCTGAGTTGGATCATTCCCTCCCGCCTGGACATGCCTCACAGACTCACCTTTTACACGAACGAACTTCACCGTCGCTCGGGTCGCTTGAACTTGACCCCTACCCAGACAAACCACGGATTAGCTTCAACGAAGATGGTCTCTTTAAGTTGACCATTTTCTCTGACGTCCATTTCGGGGAGAATCCTTGGGATTCTTGGGGACCAGAGCAAGACATCAAGACGAATGCGTTGATGGAGACGCTGCTGAAGATTGAGACGCCGGATTATGTGTAAGATTCCTCCGCATTCGGCGGAAGGCGCTAATCATTGTTGGACAGCGTGATTAACGGAGACCTCATCACGGGAGAAAGTGAGTCACATGAGTCTTTGCGCATCGATTTTACCCATTAATTGATACCAGATACGTTCCGCGAGAATTCTACATCTTTGATTGATTCCATAGTGCGCCCATTAAACGCGGCCAAGGTTCCCTTTTCTTCCACTTCTGGGGTCAGCATTTTGTATTCTACTCGTTTTTCCTTACGCCGACCTTTATATACAGAATCATGACAGTGATATCAACATTACGCGCGCTGAAGAGATCGCTCGAGAAATAACGATATCTCCCTGGAGCTATACACGGTTTTCTCCACCTGGGGTAGGGGGCGCTGGCGGTCCCGGAAATTACTGGGTTCCCGTCTACGAGAAAACCACAGGTGAGCCAATACCCGTCGTTCTCCACGAAGTTCCATAGCATTAATCTGTTATTTTCAGATCACGTTCCTGCATTGATCCTGTGGTTTTTTGACTCGCGAGGTATGCGTGCGTGACTGGTAACGTGGGCTCAAAAAGTGCTCATGCGTGTCTCAGGTGGCTTGTTCACGGATGGCACTCACATGCCAGACTGGGTAGACTCAACTGTCGCTGGATGGATTCAAAGTGAGACAGAGAGGATGGACACCGTCTGGGGACCGCCGGAGCAGCGAAGTGCACTCGCCTTTGTGCACATACCACCGTAGGTGTCTTCTTGTTGTGACCAAAATGTCAACGTTTGTTGACAGTAATAGACACGTAATACAGGCTGTCCAAGAAAATTTGAATAGTTCCATTAACCCTGGGTTAAATGGTAGGTCCCCGTCCGCCTTATGTTTCAACGCCCAGAAAGCGTGACCACTTTCAAGCGGATACGCTGGGACAGGGTTCTACGCAGGCCTCGCTTGATCCTGCATGGCTTGGAAGAGACAACGAGTTTTGGCACTCGCTGAATACCAACGTGAAGAACCTACGCGCTGTCGTCTCTGGTCATGGTAAATCCTCTGGATAATGAAATAGCACGAGGTTTGATCAAACTACTAGATCATGGGAACGAATGGTGCGCCCGTGAGCCAACCTATGAAGTGATCTTTTGCTTCGACAAACATTCGGGGTATGTCCTCCATCGGCTTTCCGTTCGGAAAGTGATTAGATTCCCCTGTGTTAAGGTACGGAGGGTATAGCGGCCCTACATGGGGTAGAGGTGTTCGCTCCATTGTATTCCACTCGGCGGCCCCTCTGGAGGGTTTAGAGACATACATCATGATGGAGAATGGCACATCACACGCCAGAGTGATCCTGGATAAATATTACACGTAGTCGTAAAATTCGGGTAGGATGAACTTGTATCGACTTGGAATTCAGCATTGTTCGCCGTTCCATTACACCAACAGAGTTCTCATTGTAACCACCGATTGATTGATTAAACCCTCGAGGCCAACTTCTCGGGGCCTTCTACTAGGCAGTTGTGCATTTTCTTGCCTTGCTATCAATATCAGACCTTGCCTCCAACGACAAGCGACGCGCTCACAATAGTGTGCCTACGGTACATAGGCACGTGTCTATTTCTTTAACTACTAAGGTGACAATCATAGTGAATGCGCGACACCGTGGTGGTGGTCGTTGAAGTGTCCGTACTCAAAAATCATTGATGCCCCTCTGTGAAGTATTACTTACGGCCAGCAAGCATTCGGTGCGACGACGACCCCGTTACGGTCACTTGCAAAAAGAGACAACATTATCCAACTCGTTTACCATGACATATCAAGCAAGAAATACACTTCGGCGCACACTGCGCGATAACTAGACTAGATAAGACATCGAGCCAATCTTCGGCCAGAGGAGCACGACATAAATATTGTACAATATCACGAAGAAACCAAACACATCATGTGGTACATTGTACAAGGAGATTGATCTGGAACAAGAAAATTCCTCGCCTCTCAGAGGTGGTCAGTAAGGGAACTCAAAGATAAAACATGGTATCTTTGAGGCCCGCCTTGGAGACGCCGCCGCCCCATAGCCTCTCCGCTTCCTTGATAACATCTTGTTCCGCGGCACTTCCACTTCCAGTACCACTCGCCGTTCCGTTGCCGACGATTCCGTGGAAAAGCTTTCGCAAATAGCATCTTCCACGTTCGCAGGCAACGTCCGCATAATAGGCAGGGGACACCAGACTCACAGCCTTTGTCGCACGGGAAAACATGTAACTGAGAGAATTGGTAAGCCCCTGGATTTCGTTCGCCCTGAAGCCGATTTCGTCGTGGACCACATAGTAATGAGTGGGGCGAGTCGTGCCTTGCAACCCACCATGTGCTATCTCCGGTTTCAGTGGCACGCTCAGGGTTGTGGATCAATCACCAACCTTGTAAGAAGAAATCGAAGTCGTATACAGCGGTGACACCACGATCAACCACAGTGCCCGGACGGGGGTTTCCATCTCCTGCGGCGTCGGCTTCTTCAGTGGGGTAAAAGCGCGTGTGGTGACGTTTGCCACAGATGATAATCGTGAGTTTGGGCTTGTATTGTGCCCTGGGCGTGCTGAAGGCCTTGAAAGCTTCGAAGATCAGAGGTTGTTCCTCCTCTCTGACGATGTTGAATTGGCCCTGCAAAGGATGAGATCGCTGAAATGAACGGGGACAAAGACATACCTCTGAAACACCATCACGATACACCAGAATACGCTCAGGAAGCTTTCCGGAGTTTTTCTTCTGGAAGAGCTTCAGGCGATCGACCATCATATTCTGAAGGTTTGTGATCATCTTCCAAAAATCATCAAGTCAGTAAAGGAATGGCATCATTCAATGCACAATACCTCTTTCTTGGACGCCTGAATTTCCAAGCTCGCCGGATATTGTGCAAAGTTGCTGTCAACGCTCGCAACAACGGCTGCAATGGATGCTAGGATGCAAACATATGTCAAAGAGAGCGCACAGGGAGAAAATAATGTTCTTACGGGTCCCTACAGCACTACCGGGGCTTGGATGGGTGACATCCATGCCGACAATCATGGTAGGAGCGCTATTCAACCATCTCCCGCTGTTTGGATCCAGTTTGTGATTGATACCGCCCATTTTCATATTGACTTTTAATGCCACATTCGCAAAATACTGCGGATTACTCTTGCGAATTTTAGAAGATTGAACGCAAACAGTAGCCACGTCCAGGAAGACGTCGCAAAGGTGCTTCAAGCCCTCGTATATGGCTTTGTCACCGCTGGCCAGCATGACAAATAGCAAATGAGGCTTTGGCTTCACATTCAGGAGCGTATTTCTGATGGTCTCAATAGCTGCCCGCCTCATGGGATCGGATGGATTCTTGCGCGGAAGCTGGGCTGTGGCGTAGGTTGGATCGGCAGTGACATGCATTCCGCTCACGGTACACATGTTGCGGAAGCCAGACACGACTTGGAGAAGATCTGGGTCTGAAGAACCAGCGAATTCATCTCTGGAAAAGCCGTCCTTGATCACCAAAACCGTCCACTTCTCCAGGCGTGCACCGTGTGCAAACTTGACCCCTCTGAGATTCCAAGAGGCTTTGTCGTCGATGGAAGCGGGACCAGACTGGTACCTAATTCCAGGTTTAGGCAAGATGCGCCCGGGGACCACAGCCATGTGCGGACCAATGCTCATGCTGAAAGACTGGAGTTCCGGCCCAGCCACCTTCAGTCCGAGGTGGTTAAGACCTTGGTTGACAATTGCCTCCCCGTTCACGTTAGGGGGTTGACACGCTACAGTGATCATTGCAGCGGTATGTTCATCCGTGAGTTTTCCACGGAATGGCTGATCCGGGAGTATTTCGCAAACTTCTGCAGGTAAGTAATTTGTCTTCTGTCCACCGACGTCGACGAGCTGCAAGTCAGGGTACTGCAGCCGAGTGTTGTATTCTTGAAGAAAAATGTTCAGCGCATACGAGCGAATGGAGTTACAGGCAAACTCACTGCGCTTGAAATATTCTTCCACATTAACGCGGCCATATTCAGGAGTGTCAAACGAATATGTCTTTGCAGTGTGGCGTACAAGCTTCTTAACGGTCTTCCGGTATCCAAGATGGGTAGTTTTGATCCTTACACTCTTGCAGAAGACTTCCATTCGTGCACCAAATGAGGAGGCCTGGAAGTCCATCATCGCGCGCGCCAGATTACCAGGGATGTAAAAGGCCGTCGTGCAAACGTTGACATTCACCATCAACTGCTTATGAGCTGGCCGAATCGATGAGTAAAAGCCTTTCCACGCCTCGAGGCCACCACCCAGCTTGGATGGTTCAGCCGCGGCACGGAAGAAATACCGATTTCTGCCGACCATGATACCTGTCCTTCCGGGGGTAGACGCAAGGATGATGTTCAAGGCAGCAATAACGGGCAATACATCGTAATTCCTAAACTGTGCTTGACCTGCTAGGTAGCTAACGGCATGTTAGGCTACCATTCAAAAATCGCAAGAGACAGAACGAGTACCTCATGAGGTTTGAAGTGTCGATTTCTTGGATGAATTTGATCGTGAGCGTGTACTCCTTGCCACCTTGCTGGGGGGGACCACTTTCATCTTCGTCATAGTATGGAACCTTAATTGCCAGGGGTTGGGGTAACATAAAGGCAGCGATGAGTTTGGCACTGTTATCGTGTGCCACCCTGCCTGTCATATTAGCTTGTTTCCATGCCATTGTTTGTTCGGCAAGCTGGTAAATACGCCTTTTCACACGACGGGCAGCAGTTCCCGCCACAGGAGTGATGGCTACATCATACTCGTACAGGGGACCTTTGGGCACCCGCACAGGAAAGAAGTTCGTGCGTAGCTTGATTTCTTTTCCGTCCGTCCCAAAGTCTGGACGCAAGGGCATGCTGTCAGGACCAGCACTTGAACATGATGCTGCAAATGTGGCGACGAGCGCCTTGTCGGAGTCATCTGCGATGCGTCGGTCGATGTCTGCGTGCTGTCCACGCATGAAGACGCTAAAGGGGAAAGTTTACCGGTGCTCTCTGGAGACGAGCGAAACACATACCCTCCCCGGGCGCGTCCCCTGGGCCCACCGCGGTCATGGAATCCTCTGCCGCCACGGTCGCCGCCTCGAAACGATGAGGGACCTCCACGACCTCGTGGGTCAGGATATCCTCGCCCACCACCTCCGTCACCACCGCGTCCACCTCTTCCTCGTTCGAAACCACGACCTCTGTTGCTCATTGGTATGGTAGAGAAAGTAAGAATGCAAGAGAGCTACTTCCGCGTTTTCCCAGTCACATTGATGCTGTGTACCGCGTGGCTGTACCTGACGGGCCCGCGCCGCTATCTTATCTTATCTGACTGGTTAGACTGCAGAAACCCACCCCACCCCTTCTGCCAAAGATCGGCTTCGCATACCGACACGGAATGAAACTTGAATACAAGCCACGAGCATAGATGATACGGCTGGTGTTCATGCCTTGCGAAGACTACACCTGATGACACCACAGCCTATCAGCCTGAGCAAACCGTAGACGGAAAGAATTGTGGATATTACCAAGAAGCACGCTACGTGCCACAGCGAATCCATCCAACAATCAGCGGTGCTAGTGAACGTAGGGACGACTTAGCATGTGCCCGAGGCTCACGGTGAACGCGTGGACATCCCCGCCCATCTTCCGCTTTGGGCTGCACTCGGGTCGCAAGTATCATCGACCATGATGTTAGACGGATTGGTCAAGCTGGCTCCTTGGATGATAGTGAGACATTACTTGTGTTTTCGATGTAAAGGATCTACCCCATCGATAGAATTTAAAGCATGTTGGCTTCGTCGAAGCCCCGCTTAAATAGAAGAGAACTGTTCACGTGACTTGGAGGTTACAATCTTATGAACTACAGTATCCCTAAGAGAGAGAGAGAGCAACCATTCAGGTTGTCTAATAAACATGACACCATTATGGGTTCTCTGGAGTCTTGGACCCTCCCAGGACCTGGTTCAGTATCACGGTTGGAAGCTACTGTCTTAATGCTCTAAGCAGGGCGTCAACTGATCTGCAGGATACTCGAGATTCAAGAACATCCGCCAGTTGAAGCTTACCGGGGACCGGAATGTTCTTCTGACGCACCATCCTTACTATTCGCCGAAAACGACCTCAAACTCGACGGGAATCGCATTTTTGTAGTTGAAAAGCATGCTAGGAAGCTGCTGTAAGTCCGGACTGTTGTGTAGAGTAGCCGTTCTCGATATCGTTCCCGATGCAAAGCCGGACGGGAGACCGCCCTCCTCGTCTTGCCAGCCCATCGTACGACCTTGTCGGAGGACATCAGAATGGAAGCATGCAAGGACGCGTTCACCCGTGAACTGACCTAATGCAACCATCTCCTCCAAGATCGATTGCTGTACCGGTAGCGTTTCTTCGCACACGAACCGCTCCGTGATCGGCGCTACATACGGTGTGAAGGTCACTGCCTGGTGAGGGGGAGGGGCCGTCAGGGGTGTATTCGTAAATCGAGAACGTCTTGGAAAACTTACGGCGTTGAATTTCGTTTCGGGCACGATAGTCAACTTGGTACCCGCTTCTAATATGTCGGCGAAGTCACGCAGGATTGCAGACTCCTCTTCCAATTATGCATCGTTGGATGATTCCCGTGTCTATACATCCCGAGTGTCACTCTATCCTGTTAGCACAACACCGAGCGCGTGAAGCGAGACGCAACGAGTGTGATGCAGATACTTGCGACACTTGGTTCTTTCCCGCAAGGTTCGTTGCGATCCGTACTACAGTGAATCTTGGGTCCCTGGACAAGAGTCTCTATGCGATCGTACAAGTCCTTCTCGACACCGAGGCCGCAATAGCACGTACGTCGGCTGGGTATGCATATCGGTGTAATGTGAGGTGACAACAAGAACGCACCAATCACAGACGGTGTCTTCGCGATTTCTGGTATAGCCTTTGTGCTGAGAACAACATCGCAGTGTTGTCTATCTGCAGCCTCTGCGACTGACTTGACCACTACCAAATGGTAATACACGAGCCGGATGTATCGGCACGGATGCACGGGATGGCCTTGGGTCTACATACATCGATCTGGTCGCCATGCCGGGATGTTGCCGTCTACTACTTTGAATGTTCATCCCGTGTTCTGGTCATGCCACCAAATAACATCGTGCCTCAGGTGATCGACCTATTCCATCACATCAAGCTCGACTCACCTCGAACGGCGTCAGGGTTTCTCCTAGCCACAACGGTCACACGTGCTAGACCACTGCGTTTGAGGTTATAATAATGATACCAAAGAGTGAGCCATGCGTGCGATCTGTGTTGTAGATCGATCACACAGATGGAACCTGTCGCGCCAAATCGACGAGAACATCCTCTACGGACGTGGACGTGAGTACTACCAAATACCGACTACTGCAGATCCACGATGAACTTCGGGTACAGTGTCAAGTTGGACAGGATTGACGAGAGAACCGAACCACTTACTGTAATCAATGACTCGGAACACTGGATTCGGCGATGCTCAAAAGGAATCGGATGAAAACCGTAGCAGAAGAGGGTAGACTCTTACGATCTGATATTGGAGAGGTACATATGCCGTCAATTACGGTTGTTCGCCCGATTTTTAAGGATCGAGGTTAACCTTGTTTGGAGCTAAGGACAATTAATTACGTATTGGTAGCGGCGCCAAGGCGCCAGTTTGGCGCCGGTCCCCGACTTCAGTACAAGCAGATTGTCGGGCCTGAGCCTGACCCCTAACTGGTTGCCAAGTTTCAGAAAAAATTTGTGTAATTGTACATTATACATCCAGTAGAATGGACAACTGTGTCTAATAGTGCCAATGAGAGATCGGCCAGCGCCCCCTCGCTTCGGCACTTCGTGCCTGCGCTCGGTGGCCATCAGTCATCAGTAGCGGGAAAAGGAAAGGCACAGCCAGAAAGGTCCCTACCGATAAAACCCTTTGTGGGAGTCGGGGATAGCATCGCACTCATGTGTCACTATCACGTAGCAGAACAGGGACTCGAGTCGGAACCTAAACCAAAGACAAGTGTATGAACCTTGTTCATACAGTTTATAGTTGATGACATAACAACTTCCCATCCCATTCTCAGGGAGTTACGCGTGGTTAGTGCTCGTTTGCAGGGTGCCTGGACCTTTGCTGCTTGTTTGCTGCAGACAAAACCCTCCTCCACTATCGTGGGAGTCGGGGAACAGTCTGACCTTTACCCATTCCCCAGTTGTGAACTAAGGATTGTCTGACCTCCAGAAACTTTCTGTTGTGCATAAAATAACTTCGTGGACCATTTTGTACCGAGATGAGGGTCCCTCGGTTTGCACGGGGGAGACTCCACATTTCATTTAATTACATTCAGTTTACAACCTGCGAAGTCACCTCAATGGACAGCTGTCCTGGAGTTGCAACTTTATGTAAAGCTAGTGCGAGTGAATGGGTCGCCGAGTGCATGATTACGGAGCAGAAAGATCACTGTCCGAGCACTCCGTGATACAATCTGTGATGATTTTTACATAGAGCCACACCCCACGACACGACCGAATGACGTGCCATAAGAGCATTTTTCCTCTGATCGCAGTGAAAACTGCCATAGTATGATAGTGTATCATGTAGAAATCATCATATCTGTCCAAAAGAAAATTTTCAACATGTAAATAGCAGAATGTGACCCTTACTCGAAGTGCTCTGGCCAGTTCCAAGAGGAACATGCTCAAACCCTCGTTGGGCCCTGGCGTGCTGGCCCTCCAGCTCGCCAAGCGAAGTAAGTTGGCAGTACCAGGCAGTTAAATCACGTTAGTGATCCTGACTGATCCTGACCGGGACCATCGGCCACTTAGCTAATCGTTTCACTGACTATCAAACCCGAATCTGACGGTCCACAGATAGTCTAGTGTATTCATTTCGTCAAAAGCAGACAACTGACACGAGCGGCGAGAGCAGGGGGTGGTTATTATGCAATTGATTGTGGAACAGAACCCATTAATCGCCGATACATGGGCGGACCAACTTCCTTGGCACCCGATTCTTCCGAGTCTCGCCCCAATGCGAGTCCCATCAGAAAATGCAAACTTGCCTGCCCGATATATGCAAGTGCCGATGGATCGGCCCGTAGTACCAATCATGTAGTCTGGTGACCAGCCCGTCTAAAAGAGGTTTCACAAGGGACGGTTTCCCTTGTGAAACCTCTTTAGAATCTTGGGCTGGTCACCAGACTACCAATCATGTCGTTTGATTGGCCACGCTGGCCGCATTTATGCCTAATAAGGTTGTAAGTCCTTACGTGCCCTTGCCTACTATGCTCGAGTTAACGCCACGTACCTTGCTTTTCCGCGTGGCATCACTGTAGTACAGGCTCAATTCAACAACGTTCCTGCTGTAGGACCCCGCTGTAAATGCGCGTGGCCCGATGAGATCTGGGCTCGTTCAGTTCCTATCAATGAACTGCCGTATCAGCTGCCCTAGTGCAGATACTTGATGTCTTCAAACACTGCCTTCAAGCATCCCATACAGTTCTGGGGTATTGTCTGGCGACCGATCATCGCACCGTATCGGAAACTCGCGGAATCCGAGCTCTCCGAGCTGTCCCTTATCCCGACAACCTCACTGGTCCACACATCAAATTGATCAAAGGACTCGGGTTTCGCGATGGACCCGGATCAGACTATCTATTCCAGTTCCGTTGGAAACCTCAGGGATTTTCAGCGGCGTAGCGCTTTTCCAACAACTTAGTCTGGCCTTCGGCTCGGAGCTCGACAGCGTCAACTGTGCTCAAATGCCACGAACACCGGCGGGGGTATATACAAGTGGGGTTTGAGTTATACTATCATCCCCCGCAAACAAGATTACAATACCGTAGGTATATTTGCAGTGTAGTATGATCTATACAAAGTCGAGAAACGAGAAGGAAACGTGGACTGTCGTAAGTGTGGATATTCATTGTTCTAGGGAAAAAGAAATCCAAAGGAACACCTATAGGCCACATTGGAAGCGGGTAAAGTGCGGATCGGATGCATTAATATTCATGTTGAGGGAGAAGGAGTATGCACAGACGTCGGCGGGGATTGCGTAGAGATGATAGGGAGAAAGTATAGATGAGGGGAAGCATCGAGGCTTGGTAAGCATGTGTTCCGGTTACCGTACTCGCGCCTTTTTCTCCTGATATTCCACACTAGCGTACCAAGCACCACCTACAAGTGTAAGCAAGATACCCAATGCATTCATCCCCGATATCGACAAATCAAAGATAGCCACGGCAAGAATGATGGATAAGACCTGCTTTACGTTTGCTATCGGTGACATCAGCATAGCATCACCCAGGAACCGCGCAAGGGTCGAAGAAACCCAGGGAACAAGGGAACGCACCTGCCACGGTCATGCTCAGCGGACCGGCTTTCTTGTTTGCTGTAAAACTGACGATATTGAGACCAAACGCGATTGCTCCATTGAGACCAAACGCAACAGCCGTCCAGGGTGTCAACTCTTGAGCGCTCCACCGCCGTATCTGCTCCAGTTCCCCGCTCATGTGTGAGAGTATCACACACTGAATGAATGCCAGGGGGGCCATGCGTGTCAAGAGATCAAGGGGGTGTAACTGAAGGCGCGGCGGAACCAGGTAACGGAATGCTGATGGAGGTTGGGAAGATGAAGATGGCGATGATTGAATAACACTCGTATAGATCGTTTTAATGGCAGCTAGTAGGGTCCCCAGCAAGGTCAGAAAGAATCCGGAAGTAGTGAAATAGTAGTCGCCGTAAGTCCTAATATAGAAAAGAATGTTACCAGGTAGATTTTTTCGTTGAGCAATTATTAATAACGTACGCGAAGCCCACGCCAGCGACGACAGGAGCCAGGGAAGCAATCTTTTGCCTGCTGCTCCGGGCACCGAATAGAAACATTGAAAGGAGAACAGTGAATATCGGGGTAGCTGCTCGGACGACCTGGTGGAACTAGGGGATACGGTCCTAATTTCAGAAGAATGGACACAAGGCAACCATTGATAGGACTGACGGGGATGGTTACCAGTTCCAGGGACAGGTTGCTGACTGCAATGTTAATGGTGTACAGTAAGCTGAATGCGAGTAGTGCCATGTTGTCTGCGTCGGTCAACTTGGCGGGCACATACACTCCGAGACGTAAAAGAGTGAAACCACCGACGGACCCGCAGAGGGCATGCAATGCAGTAAGAGCATATGCATACGGGAAATGGATGAGAACTGCCTTGTTATACAGAGTGAGCCCCAGGTTAAAGCAGAAGTAGAGAGCGAGCCAGAAAGGCTGTGAATGGTAGAACGAGGGTGATTTTGTGCGAAAGTATTTGTCGTTGTCGGCTCTATGGGGCATTGTGGTGCGGGCAATAGACGGTGAGGGTAGCTCCCAAGGGAATGAAAAAGAGGTCGGGGTGATGAAGTGAGTGTAAGACCGCAGAGACGAGCTTTGGACGGTCTCTATATCTTGAGTGTCCTCGAATTTCGAGGTTGGCGAGAACGGCGAGGAAGTAGTGATGCCATAGTCAAAGTACACTCGACGGGGATTCTTGTTCTCCTTGTTTGACTGCAAATGAAGATCTGTATTCAGCCTGGGGTCGTCGCTGTAAGGCGAGTGTCGATCGGATGCAGGAGAGACGGGTGAATCTTTGCTGGAAGAGTCACTGTCTGAGTAAAAAGAATCATAGGGTCGGTAACCGTTCCCGTGGGTGGAGACCGACGACTGGTCAGGTTTGTGAGAGAAGCCGATGCGAACCGAGGGGGAGGATGGAGAAAGGTGGTTAGTGGATGGGGACATTGGGTTGGAGGGGCGGAACGAAGCCTGGTTGTACCCGTAGAAGGAGGCCATCATTTGTAGTTCAAGAGAGGGTGGGCACGCGCGTCAAACGCGGACGAATAAGTTAATGTAGTAAAACAAACCCACTGGCATGCGGGAGCAAGTACCGATGGAGCCAGCTCATACCCCTCACTTTCACACGGCACCACTAAGATTAATAGACCAATTCCATTTGGAAGTCGATTCAGAAGTATCGTAACGATCAGATTATCAGATACTTACGACGAAGCTGCAATTCCATTTGGATTCATCGTAAACAACCTAAACCGTACTAGGGAGTACTTGACAGCGCCGAGAAGTACCAGATTAGTAGCATGATTATTCCTGACGGCGCATTGACAGCTGTCTTGCTACGGCATTGGACCAGTACTGTCAATGGGAAACCGACGGCAGATTATTTCAGGGCCGGCCATCTGGACCCTCTTTGGATGCTAACAGAACCGGAATTCTTGTATTATGTCCCGGGGTAACGCCAGCGTCAGTGCGTACATCGCCGCGGGGCATGGTTGTGCGGTGTTAGCGCGGGTCGATTACACGCCCATACCTAAGATTCGATGCCTTGATGACAACTGTGAATTGACACGGTGCATCCTGATACCGTGGACAGCTATCCACTGGCAAGACCGACTCTGCTAGTCCCCCCAGGCAGAGCAAGATGCACAATTCCTACAACCCTTTGTTATGTTCGGCTTTTTGCATGTTCTGCGACGTGGCGTGGGAATTTTGCGGCTGCAGCATTGCTAAGTGGCGCGTCTCCTTGCCCACTACCGTCTGCATTCGTCACACCCAATGCCCTCCTCGACGCGTCCAGCAGTAGCAGGGCCCAGCAACGTGTCCCAAAGTTTAAAACGTGCCATTTCAGACGCGGAATCCACTCCTCAAGACTCAAAGAAAGCGCGCAGAAATTCGTCAGCCGAGCCCAGCAACAGTTCCAATCGTGATACGAAGCGCCGGAGGAGGAGGAAAAAGAAGGCACCCGTCGTGAGTGCGGGGGCTGCCAAGAACGAGGCTACACAGAGTCGACTGGATGAACGCTCGCGCGCTCCATTGTCCGCGCGGAACGAAATTATTAGATTCACTTTGGTCCCTTCCGAGGCCGATCTACCAGCCAGCATTGTCCCTGCCACAAAATATTCCTCACAAGCACCATCATCGGAACCGCTCAGTAAAAGTTGGGAAGGTTCTTCGCTTACTCTGGACGATACTACCGAACATCGCAGCCAAGACATGCCATCTATTCCGGTACGCACTATCAAGTCATTAATTGCCGTAATGCCTATCCTCCAAACAGAATGACAAGGAGCGGACTGTTCTAGCGGATAGACCTGTACCTGCGCCTTCCTCTAGTTCACTGGAGGATAAAGTAGGTCAACTCGAGGCGGAACTCAAATCCAAGAACAATGTTAGTTATCGACTCTTGTTTTATTCCATCATCAGTCTCACGATCTCTTTTCAGTTGATCGCATCCCATCAAGCACTCTTGAACCAAGTTCAGCAGGCTGTTACCTGTCAGGTTTGTTTGGATCTGATGTATAAACCCTATGCACTCGCCCCCTGCGGCCACCTCGCCTGTCATAGTTGCCTTGTCAATTGGTTCACGGCCCCCCCACCCGATAACCGATTGGCGCCTCCAGCCATCATGCGCAGGAAAACATGTCCGCATTGCCGCGCCGTTGTACGCGAGCGCCCCGTTGAGGTATGGGGTGTAAAGGGTATTGCACAAGCAATGGGCAAGAGTGGACTCTTACCGAACCAGTTGCCCGTTCCTGTCGAGGCCCCTGAAGGTCTAGACGCGAACGCTGATCCTTGGAAAGATATTTTTCCGAAGCCAGGTAGTGCCAGTCATCGTGGATTCCCATGGTTTTTCCCAGATGCCGACATCGATGACGATGATGGTCATATCGCTGATATCGTCTCGCGTGGCGAAGACGTTGGGATGCTTGATATGGAAGACGGCGGGATCTATCGCTGCCTTGACTGCATGCACGAGATATGGGATGGAGTTTGCAGCAACTGTGGACGTGTCTACCAAGGGCACAGACCTGAAGGAAACGACGAAGACGACGAGGGAGACCCAATGGGATGGCTTGAGGACCAAATGGGTGCTGAGGAGGTCGACGTGGCGGATGAACCTGGTTGGATGGGTTTGGAGGACGGGGAAGCAGACGATGGGGGCGATATTGACGACTGGCGTCCCTTTGATCCCTGGCGACGTCAATTTCATATGTTCAGAGGACCCTGGGGCTTCCTCGGGACCATCCACGTTGACGGAGAAGACGAGGAGGATGACGAAGACGATATGTATGGCCGGGTAGACGATTTTCGGGTTGCCGATGAAGATGAAGGGAGCGGGGACGAGGGCTATGAGAGCAGCTTCATCGACGACGATCACGAGGGAGGTCAAATTGTTGATGTTGTGGACGGGCCTCGCATCTATGAAATTGGCGACGACGACGAAGACGAAGATTACCGCCTTAATCAACCTTCCCGTATCGTCGACCTGGTTTCCGACGAAGAAGACGAGCACGAAGGGTTTTCGGACGTCCCTGGGCGCGGACGGGCCGGGCATAGACCTGTTGTTGTCTCGTCGGACGAGGAAGCCGATGAACTCGAAGATGATATGGTCCCTTCGCTTTTGGTCAGTCGATGTCAGAGATGGGTTCCTCGCTTTGTCGAGTCTGATGGCTCGGACGCATAATGGAGTGACACACATACAAGTCAGTCTACTACGTTCAGACATTGTTGCATGGAGCCCGATTGTAGACCCCTGCACACTGACCACACCGCTGATTTGTTAATATTTTCTATCTGAATTGGCAGTGAGCTACGGTAGACTAATGTATCACCGCGTGTGAAGGTCACGTTGATCTGGTTGTGAATTCGCTAGATAATCTACAATCCTTGTGGTTGGTGTGGTGCTCTGACAGGTAAGTTGGCTCATGGAGGTGACGGCGTTCCAGCTGATTTTCGTAATGCGGGCCTGTGTTGGCCCACCTGCCTCACTCCCGCAACGTGTATCACTCTCCTCCGCACCTTCACGCCGCACACTCGTGTCCGTGCTGTGCAATGCGTGCCAACGCTGCCATGCATAAGGGTGCGCGTGCCGTCCTTTTCAACTCCTCCATACATTGAGTGCTCACATCCGACTCATTCCCTACTTTTCGAACCCTTGCAACACCAAAACTCGATTGCGTAGCCTCTGCGCCAATCGCACCGACCACCTCCTTCACTTTCATCCATGCGCACAAAGACCACCAGTAGAATCCAGCGGAATCCGTCGGCTGGCACAAATCCAAGAGCACCGCGCGCTGACGCAATTCAGTGGATCTTTTCATCAAATCTACCTCACCGCAGGAGCTCAGCAGCGCTCAGTGTAGATCTCAACCGACGAAATTTTTTCGGCATGAGCGAGGTACTCGGCGTCCTCATGAACGTATGCTTATGCCGCGTTGTCTGCTTGCATGAAACCTGATTGGTCCGTCCATGACCCGTCCAGCCCTCCGACACCGCGCGCTCGCTGACGGAATCCAGGCGCCTGCTCGAGGAAGCACGTAAGGAGATCACCGAGGAACGTGACGTTCCGCGGCTGCGCATCAAGCACGCGGTTACACGTCTGCCGGGCTTTTTACCCCGAGAAGCCGAATTGCGTGTTATCGAGCGTGCTCTGGAAGGCGAACCGTCGTTCACGGTGCTTTTTGGCGCCAGTGCCGCGGGCAAGGTATGTTTTCTTTCCGACCTCTTCGTTTCTATTCCCTCATCAAGTTTCATCGCTGCGCATATAGACTGCTCTTCTCCGTGAAGTGCTTTCGCGTGATAGGTTCCATGTGCTCCACTTTGATCTCCGAATTCCGGGCTTCGCGGATGTTAGCAGTTTCTACATGAGCCTTAGCCAACAGATGGAACGATACTTCGAAGACGTTTCGACGAACATGCCTGGATTCGAGGAGTTTCGAAAAGAAGCTTGGGCATTCAAGGTACGCGTTCTGGTCTAATCGAAGCAGAAGCGAGTGATGCAGGGGTACTGATCGAGTCGCCTCTTGATAGCATGACCGCTTTGATGTGGAGCGGAGACTGTCTGAAGCACCCGTCGGTAGCGTGGGATCACAAGTACGGACAAGCGACATCTCCCGGCTCATGGAACTATTTCAAGTAAGCCTGTCGTTTCTTTTCCTGTCACATTACCGACGAGTTCAAACACTGCAGTATTCTCTTGTGAGATACGCTGAATTTGAGCCGCCAGAAGATATCAATGAACTCGGCCACCAAGGGCGGAAGGAATCAGATATATCTTCTGAGCGAACTCATGTGAACAATTCACCTCCTCTCCACAGGAGCCGTTGGTTCTTCAAGCGTGCTAAGAGAGCAAGCGACAGTGCTCGGGGGATGTCGTCTTCTATGATCAGAGAAACTGAAAAGCCCTCCAAAAAGATACCGGTCTTGTTCTTCGATGAAGCGCATAAGCTGTACGCTTCGCTTGCAAAGAAATCTTCTACTCATTCTGATCGTTGGTGAACAGGCCGTCCTTGGTTCAGTCGACGGAGACCATGAAGTGTCTTCTAGACTCGATGCTTGTTCTGACAAAACAAGACCGATTGTGCCATGTCGTTCATGCTGCTAGCGATCCATTCTACCAAAACTGGCTGCGCCAACTCAATATTGTGCAACATTGCAAGCTCGTCACGATCGATGACTGTTCGAGAAGCGAGACACGAACGTATTTCTTGGAACGTGTATTGCCCCGTGTCCCAGAAGCATTACAGTCTACATTATCCTTCGACGTATTGTATGAAGCGTTCGGTGGTAAAGTAGCGCACTGGCAAGATTATATTAATGAATATAGTGAGCTACTTCTTCGTCAGTTACGTCGACTTCCTCACCTTCATCATTCCCAGTCAACGCCGGCGGAAACTTCGACAGTGCGTATACATATTACAATAGGCTCCAGTATTGCTAACATCTATGGATCAGTCAAACAGAGTTCGGCTTTCCTTCAAGCACATGCTACCCTCAACCTGCATATCGTCCACTCTTCTCAGTTGGCGTGTGCACGTGATCCCATAACCCCATCTACCCCAGGTCCCCGGCCACGATCCAGTGGTCCAGACGCTCTTCATGCTGGCCTTGGTCCTGCTGGGTTTAAATCCTACTCGCCTCGCGCGTCTTCGATCGATGACTACTCTGCGGATTTCAGCGCAATGCAGCTCCTCAAAGTCATGAGTAAACTCAGCCAGCCCGGGACGCAGCACCTTCCGTACTTCCTGCTCTGTCGGGAGATTGGTGTGCGCGCGGTGGATGGGATGATCAAGGGCAAGGTACTGAATCTGCACTGGACCGAGCCGGTCGGCAGAGAAGTGGAGATTCCTGTCATTAGTGCACCAGTGTCGCCTGTCCCGATGACGCATCGCGTATTGAGCAACAGCTCTTACGTTGGCGGAGCTAGTGGGACTGTCGGCATCGAGTCCTCGGAAGATGGCGACATGGTGATGGTGAATCCTGTCAACCTGTCGACGAGAGATCTGGGGCAGATCGACGAAGGCAATGAACACGAAGTCATTGGACCGAAACTGACGCCTCTCACCCCCATCATGCGCTTCGCCATGCGCGAGGTCGTCCAAGAATACGAAGACGTTCGGACGGTCTCCGAGTACGCCTCACTCAACGACCCCGATGAATATTAAATGTGGAGCCGGTCTCGCATCTTTATTCATTTGCTTTTCTTTGGTTTACGACGCCAAGTTGGCACACGCGCTAATTATGTATTGTTTGCACGATATCTGTCTGCTATCATGTCCACTTATATCATTTGTATACTACAACACGACTGTAGACCTCTTGATCCGAGTTCCTACGCCTCTGCGAACCTGACATCCGCATTCGCTTCGAGCCAAGCAAGCCACATCTTCAGATACGCACCGCCATGTTGGACCGTGGACGAATCTCCAACAATGCACTATCGATGATTAATGAAGGCGTGTGAGAGAGCGTCATGATAACGCCACGACGTACCAGGTGTCTTTTGGCTCGCGTCATGGCCACTGGGATCAATAATTACCCCTGCAGTAGAAGACGGATGACAACTGATGTGACAATCACAAGCTTACCATTCATTCGGCGTTTCTCTTTCAAGAAGCCTACTTCGCGCTGTAAACCCACCGATGTTTATGTTTGGTCTCGGGTCAGATTCGATGCGGTTCGTACACATGACGACGCTGACCTTGTCGTTGCTCCTTACGAGACTGATAATCACAGCGTCCTTTTCACGCCCTTGCATACCATCCACCGTACCGATTTCGAGCTCTGGGCCGTATTCAGGGCGCAACAACGAGCTGAGAAGCGTGACCTGGGCCTGGTACCTATCGAGGACAAGTCAGGCGTCGATCGATATCTGTATTCTGAGATAACACTTTTTACGCACGGCGTGATGATCGCTATCTGGGAAGGATACAGCCCCGCTTCGACCTGTCGGCCGGAGATGAGCGTCATGATCGCGACGAGACGCGTGCGAGTCCCCACGCACGAGCTTCTCCGTCCACCCTTTCACCACCGAAGCTTCATTCTCGTTGCACCTGCTCCCTTCATCTCCGTCGCCTTCGAGACGTTCGTAGTACTCGCACCCAGCCGTGTCGAAGAAGACGACAGGGTTTCCAAGGGTCTCTTTGATGGTTTCTTCGTCCCTAGTCTCGGTAAATGACCTCGTGTTCGGCAAATCGGAGAGCAGATGTGAGGATACCGAGTCGTGCGATGTCAGCTTGGATTCATAGAGCGTTTTGGATGGAAACTGGCAAATTTGAGCATGCATCCTCCAGGGTGGTGAGCAGAGCAAGAACGAATGTGGAGCGGGCGGGGTGCGTACCGATACTGGACGTTGAGCAAGCGCTTGATGCCGGGGCCATACATTCGCTCGAGGCGATCGAACAAGGTTGTCTCCAGGGTCCGCGGGGGGCGTAAACCAGAATATTTGGAGGGCCTTTTCTTGAGTGATTCGCTCGGATTCTCTGGTGCATCCGCTGCGCATACTGTAGCTTCTTCCGCAATGACTGTGTCTTCGTGTATCGATTCTGATTCCGAATCTGAACCGGTTTCTGAACCCGAGCCAGTTACATCTTCCTGCACACTGTCCGTCGTAGAGGGTTTGCTTTTGCCTGGTTCGGAGAGCTTCGTTGACGCTTCCTTGCTCTCTGAGCTATTCTTACATCGATTCTCTGATGATTTTGCTTGCTTCTTTTTCTTTTCGTGCATGTCCAAAGATAAGATAGTAGGGGGTAGTTGCATGGGGTCGCCTGCTAGGACCAACTTCTTTCCCTTGAATATGGGAACCCAGCACACCTAAAAGACCAAAGTTCAGCAGTCAAGAAGCACCTATGCTGGGACATACTGCTTCAACAGCTTGAGTTGCTTCATCGATGATGACCACATCAAAGATATGATCCCGTAGCTGTCTTCCGCCGGCAGAATGACAGGTGGCCAGGACAATCTGTGTACGTGTTCAGTCACAATTATTCTACTCTGGAACCGGGGGTTGGTAAGCACCTGTGACTCTGAGAGGACCGCTTTCACAACCCCACCCTCTCTCTGTCGATACCTGAGGTACGTGCCAATCAGACTGATGAGTTTCGCATAGCAGCCAAACACACCCACTCTTTTCTGAGCGCACGCACATCCTCCCACATTTTCTTGCGCTCGAGTCCACGCGGTTTCTTTGCCCCCTTGCCTTTGCCTTTGCCTGCAAGAGTGTCGAGGGCAGCATCGAGCTCCGCCTTTACATCCTTGGCGAGTGCCGCCTGATGGAATGCTGGTTGGCACATCTTCAAGAGAAGAGATACCTACGAACCTGATCACTCCGGCCAGCCTTGACTTCCAACGTCGCATCGAGGACATCCTCACGTGCCATAACTCTCGCTGGGTGGCCGATTCGCGTTACTTTCAGCGGGATCCCCTTTCCTTTCTCGGGAAGAGGGAGGGCAAGAAGTCGTTCGAGGATATTATCGACGGAAAGGTTGGAGGCACCGCATACGAGCACGCGGATTGGTTTCTGATCTGGTGGGTTGGATGTGAGCTGACGTATGATCTCGATGAGTGTGTGTGTTTTGCCTGTGCCTGAGTGTACGTTGATAAAAAAGCAAAGGCGGGGTAACGATGGACCTACCTGGAGGACCGTGGATACATGCGACTTCCGGGGCCTCGAGAGCGAATCGGACGGCTGCTTTCTGGCTTTGGTTGAGAGATTCGTCAAAGAAAGCAATGTCTCCTAGTTTAGCTGGCTTGGAGGGCGGCGACATTCCGAGCAACACGCGAATGAGAGGCGTGAGTTCGTAGTTTGTCTTGTCATCTGGCTGATGAAGCAACCAGTGAACTTCATAAGAATACGGTCTGTCGCGAAAGAGATTACCTTTCGCGTGGAGGGTATCGCAATCTTTTCCAAATGATCGATGGCTTTGTCCATCCTACAAACGACACATCAGGACTCGACAGCGTTCATAGATAAATTCTCATTACCGATCATAGGTGACGCTGTTTGCGAGCTTGACGACACGACATCTCTCTGGCAAATCAAGATCAGTATCACCAGATTCAATAGTGTCCACAGCGATAACGATGCGCGTATCAGTAACCTGTTAAAGAATCAGGATGCAGTTGGAGACAGCGGAAGTGTTAATATAAACTTTGTACACTACACCCTCCGGAGCAGTGGAACTTTTTGTAGCTGAATCAGTGGGCTGTACTTTCTTCCCTTTGCTCCCGGTCTTTTTCTGCGTAGTTGAAACATTCTCTTCGATTCGGGCGAGATCCCCGGGCCTGTGGACGCATTATTCAGGTTCCATGAATGATGCAATGGTGCCAGCAGATACGACCCTGAAGGTATGCGGGGGGAATAACGGCGAGGAATGGAATGCCGAAGGCCTCTCCAGTTCTACCAGCCTACGCTTCGCCGTATAAGACGTTGTAAGCTGCGATGGTAAGACATGATCACGTACGTCTTTCCGCCAAGCCCCACCCCGGCCGACACGACACCCAGTCCACCCAGTGCCAGTCCACGCTGTTCGAGAAGCTTAGGTGAAGCATTACTCAGGATCAAGGAAGTGCGCTCGATCTCCGCATCCCGTTCCTGCGCGAGGAGGGTACGGTGCCTCGAAATGAAGGCCTGCACTGTCGACTCTGAATGTGGTGCCATCGTCACGGTTTCTAAACGTCGTGTCGAACTGTTGCACTGAATAGCACGACGTTTAGCTCGTATTTGGTAGATGTTATCCCTATGTAGTATTCAAAGAATACTCCTCTTTCCACCACGAGCATTCAATGCGACCTTGACCTTATCACTGGAATTTCGAGCCAATTGATAAGCTCTAGTCTGGTGCCATGAGGTCAAACCGTCGATAGACAGATACGCTCGACGACAAGTTGGTATAATTTTAGACAACCATTTCTAAGACTTGAAGCTTCTGAAGGCCGACACGGATTACGAGAAGTCAGCCGTTGGAGTGCTCTACCAGGCGTCTCTTTTTTCCGCCACGAAGGTTGAACACGACCTTATCACCGGAAGCTCGAGCCGAATCATGATTTCCAAGTCAAACACAGCGCTCGATATTGTCGTAGGCGACACAATAGTCTGAAACTGAGGCGTTGAGTTCAGTTTGTATCTAAATAAAAGCCGGGTAGCCAGGGCTGTGCACTACAAGTAACCATCTCCACAGAAAAAAAAACCCTTACCCCAAAACAACGAACACCCTTGGTGCAGCGACACTTAAAAGCATGGATTGCTGCGACGTACTGTGTGGGATTGTCACATGTTGTTGTGAGTTTTCCGCTTTCCACGATGTTGGCATTGAAATCTCATCGAGACAAGCGCTGTGCACGTTATGTGGTATGCAAAGGCATTCCGACGTTCTTTGATTTGACTGACACTGGAAACGCTTGTTGTAAGAACCATCCACTTGCAACTGTTGTTCGAAGAAGAATCATGATCTCGATGTCCCTACACTATATCACACAGAGTTAGTGCAAGATCAACCCCGTCATACCCAGGCCATGATGGTTCGAGGGAGTTTGCAGACGATGGACAAGACACTGGTATAAAGCACTACCAAGGTGCTAAACCAAAGCTTCGGTAGGGGCGCGCTGTAGTCAAGGTGCAGGTCATGTTGATTCCATCTGGTTGTCATTGTGGGATGGCAAAGCGATTCTAACTAGCTCAGAGTGTAACAACTAGAATGTTTTTTGTGAATTGCTCTGGACACACACTTGGTGCTATAACTCACCATATATGTCAGACTCTAGTGTGATTGTGGACTCCCTGCAATATGGCGCATGTTCACTGCGACGAAGTGGTATGCGACGACAGTAATCATGGCAAGAGCGCCGAGGTAGTTGGCGAGGTTGTACAATGTCTGGTGGCTAATCATTCTGCGAATGAACGAGTGTAATGCCTAATACGCTGGTGAGCCAGCGTGTCATTAGAACCCGAGTGCATACCTTTGGTTGTGGAGTGAAGACTGCGTTGTTTGTATCTTGTTTGGTCCACACGGAAAACCTCGGACGACCTGCTCCCCAGTTTCATATATTGTCCATCATGCGGCCGACTGCAGTTCGTTCCAGTGGTATGCCAGAAGGCGAGTCTTCCTTTTGGTCATGAAAAAGTGCGGAAAAACTGACTCGTCATTCACTTGTCAGGCAAAGTCTACGTGAGTTTTTACCATGATGGCGTCGAGAGTGCAGAGTAACGTCCCATTAGAACCCTTGGTGGGGTGACAACAGCAACTTGAAACAAAAAGGCATCATCACCTACAGTAAGTCCTTGAGCGCGCTCTTTCACGCTTCGCCACATTCATTGTGTGTTGCCCTTTTCCGTTCAGCTGTCTCGCCGTTCCGTCAACGCCCAACAAAAGAGATCTTCCAGGGCTGGATGTTCAATGGCTACAGGCGCCTTGCTTCTCAAGTACCATACTGGATTGTTCCGTTCGCAATTGGTGCGTTCTTGCGCGTCTCCACATCACTTGCACCTGATTGTACCAGCCTACGGCACATACACCTGGGCGAAGCGCTACGATGCTTGGCAGAACAGCAAGGCCGGACACATTGCGCTACAGGGTGCTCATTGATCCGCTAGTTCGACTGTTACTTTATACGGTTTGGAGCAATAACATAGACACCCAAGTTGAGCACAACAAATAAGCTGCAGACTTCGTCATAGACAAGCAGAAGCCCCAAGGGGTGCCGCCCTCGGCACACCAAAATCCGTTCGAGAAAAGCGGTCGGAGTTTCATCTGAGTGTGGAAATACATCACGTGCGACCGAAATCGGTCGTTTGGTCCTAGCCGGTGGCGATGCACCCTTTGGCATGAGCCTATGTTGGGTGATCCATGGGCTTACTCATACATCCGTTATAAATACGTTCTGGCATAACTTGCACATCTGCATTCAACATAAGAAATGTCTGTTATTCGCCCTTTGTTCGTCGTCGCTGGTATCGGGAACGGCTCAGGTGTGTTTCTCGCAATGTTTGCACGACCCTCCACAGTACTGACTTCCGCGCAGGTACAGGGGCTTCATCAGCGTAAGGACTTCCTCGACCAACCCGACGCAGGGCGAACTGACCAATCTTCCAGTCGTCTGTTCGGCAAGTTGGGCTACAGGGTTGCGTTGATCTCGCGTGGCCGTGAGCATCTCAACAAGCTCGCCAACGAGATCAATCACAACGGTGGAGAGGTGCGACACATCTCATGCACCACCATCCTGATCCTGACAAGAACGTTAACTGCTATCAGGCTGCACCTTTCCCTGTCCCGGATTACACTCCACCCTCGATCCGCTCCGCATTCTCCAGCATCAGGACCCACTTCCCGGTGTCCACTTCTCCCCTCCGCGTCGCAGTGTTCAATGCCGGGCATGGCGTGTGGAAACCGTTTCTAGACATCACCGAAGAGGAAGTGCGCGAGTCGTTGGATGTCAATGTTCTCGCTGCCTTCACCTTCTCCAGAGAAGTCTTGCTCGAATTCACCAAAAATGACACCGAACAAACAAGTGAAGGTGGAAAGGGTGGTTCAAGGAAGAAAGGTACTCTTATCTTCACTGGCGCTACGGCCGCAATCAGGGGCAACACGATCACGAGCGCGTTTGCGGCCGGTAAATTCGGTGTCAGGGCTCTCTCCCAGAGCTTGGCCAAAGAATTTGGGAAACAGAACATTCATGTCTGTAGCTGTCTGTCGCATTTCATTCGTCTTCTCGCTGACATTTGGGTGAATTTGCAGGTTGCACACGTGAGTTGCCAAAATTAGTCAGGACAGAGTGTGGATATTGACTCCGCACCCTTTTGCTGCATTACAGAGCATCATCGACGGAGGTATCTTGACTGACCGTTCGAGAGAGCACCGCAACGACCCTTCCTGGGAATCTAACGCAGACGTCCGTCTTGATCCAGATTCCATTGCAAAGGTCGGTCCATGGTGTTGCCTCTAGAAGTGTCGTCTCATCTTGCACATACAGGCCTACCTCGGTCTCGTCGAACAAGATAGCTCAGCCTGGACTTGGGAGATTGACTGTAAGCTCGCTCACCTTCTGTTGCCGTAATTTGCGCTCATGTGCGATACGCGTAGTACGACCCGCTCACGAAAAGTGGTGAGCAATTACTTGGATTCCGCATTGTATTCGCATTGTCATGTCTGAGTGTTCACGTCATGTAATGAAGATTTGTTGACTTGATCCGTCGGGTCCAATCTCGCTCAGATTTCACCGTATGTCCGATTGTGGACGCCTGGAATTTGACCTACAACAGCAAGTGTGAGCAGCATTGACAGTCATCTAGGTGACTTACATTTCACCGCAATGCGGTACTTCTTCTGGTGGCCCGATCGCTCACATATCCAGTCAACCAAAATGTCACCTGCGACTAGATGCTCGAGTACTGGGAACCACGTATGTTGGGCAAAGCACAATGGGGCGACACTTTCGCATGTCAAGGAAAGTTTGCCTTTATCTACACAAACTTACATCCTTCAACAATGTTGTCCGTTGACAGACTAGTTCCGTGACAATGTCCCCCGTCGGGAGAGGGGGATAGAAATCATCCACCATATGAATTACCTAGCTGATCGGCATGAGCAAAGGACTCGAGTGTCCATCCTGGCATGTCTGGCATGTCTAGCATCTCTTTCCCACATACTCACGACATCATCGAGACGTGATCTCTTCTCTCGCTAGTCCGTGGTTTTATGAACGTCAGACGGGCTGAAGTGTATCTGTATCTGTACCTGTACCTGTACCTGTTTATATGAACATTCCGTTTCCCGTGCGGGCCGTCATCGCCGTCATCGCGGACAGGACCGCATCTGAGGCAATGATGATGCGTAACGTATCGTAATCGATTCCGACCGTCTTTGCTCTAGTGAGGGAAACCATTCCACGACTGTCTCCGGTATGATGAATACGCGACGATTTGAGTTTGCATCTCTGGGCTTCGGAGTTCCGAGGCAAGCATGATGGATCAAGTATTCGGTCAGGACTCCCCGCTTCGCTCCTTGAAGTTGCAAAGATAACCAACCATTATTACTCGAGCAAGAACTTCTCCGATGCCATGATGCCGTCAGAGTTGATTTGTTAGCTCTGGTCTGGTATGCGTCAGCTCATTAATAGTTGGGTAGCCTGCGGCCCTGCGCGCTTTTGAAGATTCCGATCGTGTCAAACGTCGGATCAATGAAAAGCCCGTGCTGCCAGCTTTCTCGGTGCCAGTCGGTGCCGCGCTCCCTCGTATCCGCTGGAGCGGTCCCGGAGGCAGGGGCAGAAGGCCTGCCTCATCCGAAACTTCCGAGGAACACAATCAAGCTTCGATATCGATATAGCCGGTATGATTACCCTTGTACAAAGTAGTACTGCGTCAGCTGTCACTGCATGTCCTCACCTGACCCCCTCCTCACGCTCCTTTATAAATCTCTCGACTTTTTGTCTTCTTCGAAGGCAAGCTTGACCTATGGCCACGTTAACAACGAACGAATCGGCTTGATCATCGGTACGAAACTGCGCCCTACCTGCGCCAAGAATGCCTCGTCCGTAATCACCCTCATACCCACATGTGCAAGCGCCTTGGACACGGTATAACATGCTTCGTGGGCAACGTCGGTGGCGGAAGCTGCTGTAAACTCTCTCGTATGGTTCCCCCCTCCGGGTACAGTGGGGATGGCTAAGGGTTTAGCCATAGAGAGCACTCGTCAGAGACGTCTCGTGAGGACAACAAGAGACCGACTACATACAAAATCCAGGGTGGAGCGCAGGCATTACTAACGCCCGTCAGTATAGCGCATAGACGACAAAGATTGTGCATACAGTAAGTGATATTTCCCTGTGGAAGCCATTGAGATGAGTGTACTACCCCAATGACATGCCATCTTGGTACGACTTACGAAATCCGTAGATGCACTTGAAATACCCCACTCGTAGTCAATATCCCCGTACCGCTTCCGGACGACATCTGCGAGCTCTCCGCCTGACACCACCGTGTTCGTAATATACAGGGATGAAACGGTCTGTTAGCTTACCGAGTGCCTTGTTCTGTACGAGTTCGTTTGCTACAGATTCACTGGTGAATGCGACGGTCGTGCCAGTGGCAGTAGCAGCAGCTCTTGGAAAAGATACAGAACAGCAGGAGATGTGGATGGGATTACGCACTGGAAGCATGCTTTGACTCGGGCTGTGGTGTCATACACTTCTTTGGTTAGGGGAGCACGTACGAACCATCTTCGACAGTATTCATTGACAAGTCCCGTGGGAACGATACTGGTGGAATGAACTTACTGCACCGTAGAATTGTCGGGAATTACTGAACATGCCGTTAAGGTGATGGCAAGCTAGGGAAAGGTGATACGGACCGTTTGGAGCCCAATCCTTTCCCCCAAAGACTCCATGTACGCGATGGGCAGGTTTGATTTGCTGGCGTAAAAGCCCGATGTTCGTGTACGCGAGAACGGCAGCATCCAGTGCGTTCTTTCCTTCCCAGGGACTCAAGCCAGCATGTGCACTGAATACCAGGTGGGTCATCGATGGACCAAGAATGTCTTGATATTTTCTTACGTTTTTCCCGTATAATCTACTTCGAGCCGAACCATGGCCAGACAACTGCTGAGACTAATAGAGTAAGGAGGGCCCGGCGCCGGATGACACCTACGTCACCATAAGATCAGCGACAAGGAAAGTCTTGGTTTCGAACATGACGAGGTCATACATGAGACAGACGTCCATTTCATTATAGGCGCCTTTATCCCACAATCGAACCTTGCCAAACCCACCCTCCTCAGCTACAACGCTATCAGCGATATTGGTGCATGAAACTGAATGGAGAGGTTACCGGGGGTCCCGAGCAAGATCACCTTACCGTCGATGTTCAACTGTTGCATGGCGGCTTTTGCAGCACAAGCGACTGCCACGCCCGCAATACCGATCAGATTGTGGCCGCATGCGTGACCGATCCCGGGGAGCGCGTCCATCTCAGAGTTGATGCCGAGGACGCGGCCCCCTTGGCCGTGTGTGTAGGTGGCTACCCAGGCGGTTTCGAGCAAGTAGTGTTTCTGAACGACCCATACCTGCGCTTCCAAGAACTCTGTGTACACGTCATGGGCATAGCTAATAGGGGAATGGATTCAGCATCGCGTCACCGTGTGCCAGGGAGACGACATCGCACTGTTCTTGGTACATCAACTCTGGGTGAGCTAGTAAGGTGCAGCGGAGAGGATGATCAATGGTCGATCAGTCGCGAGACAGTTCCGGATGTCGCGTCGTAAGGCCCTTACCGTGTATTTTGTCGCTCAATTCTCTCAACTGAGGGCGGAGCGAATCGATCGTTTGCTCGATCGCTGCTAGGATGTCTGGTCTGTATACATCACCTGGTAGAAGTTGTGGCTTGGTCGGATCCGTGTCGGGTCGCCATACAACATCAGCGGACATTGTTTGTGAAATATCGTTCAATAGTGATCTGCAGGCTGATGGTGAGTCTGTGATGACGCCGGATGTGTCACGCCACATCCGAGGCTCGTGACTCATTTCGGTGCTTCGGACGGCTGTAATAAATTCAAGAAGGTGCAATACTACTATAACTACATGTTTCCACTATGTAGGTACGGATGTCATGGGATTTCTGAACCAAGCGCAGAAAGTTCTGCTTGAAGAAACGGCCATTCGCTTCTGCGATGTCAAAGGGCGTCTGCCCATCTACATTTTGTGCGGAGGAATCAGAACCACTATCGAGTAGAATCTCGACGACCTTCCACGGTTCCATATGATGGAAACAGCTAAGCTTGCCAAGAATGGACTCGCAGCGTAGGGCGAGATGTAGGGGAGTATCTCTATTGGAATCGACAACGTTGACGCTGGCTCCTTCACGAATCAAGAAGCGAAGGAGCGGTACTGATTTGCCCCCTGCCACTGCAGTGAGCACGACATCAGAGGGGAGTGGAATATTCTGTGAACACAAATACTTGACAGTGAGAATGTGTCCACGCCTCGCCACAACGTGGATGGGTGTTTCCCCAGCCGAGCTTCGCACTGAGAAATCCCAGCCTAAATCCACGAGTAATCCGGCGAATGCCCGACAATCGTCGTCCGAGCGAAGAGAGCGGAGAGTCCGATAAGCCAACTCTGGATCACAATTACCTGCGGCACTGGGTAGTTCAACGCCCATTTTGAGCAGGAAACCAATTGTGGAAGGTGCTGATGCGAGCAGGATATCATGTGAAAATGGTATATCTTGCGAGAGAAGATACTCCAGGATAGTGGTGAATCCAGACCTCGCTGCAGCATGCAATGGGGTCTCCCCAGCTAAATTCCGAGAGCGAGGATCACACCCGGCACCAGCGAGTATTTTAACATTCTCCAGACAAGCCTCTTCTTCAAAGTTGGTTCTCCGGGTTAGGAGCAGATGCAGTGCGGTATCTCCATCTGTCGTAACAACGGAGACGTTGGCGCCCTTGTCAAGGAGGTAACGGGTTGTTTGTGCTTTCATCCAGCCCTTTGATGCGGTGAGTAGTATATCAGGCGGGAGTGCTACGTTGAGTGAAAGGAAGTATTCGATGACAGAGATGTACAGTATCCACTTCGTGCGGCAATATGAAGGGGTGTTTCCTGCACCGAATTGAGTACACACAGGCTACATCCAGCATGAACAAGGTATTTGGTCAACTCTAAAGCATCATGCTCCAGGTCAAGTGTCGCCGCGAGATGTAGCAAAGTATTCCTGTTTCCTGTGATAGTGTGTATGTCGACGCCTTCATCGAGCAGGAAGCAAATCGTTGGGTAGTGTCCTCGTGAAGACGAAAGGCACTCCAATTGAGCGAGCATCACATCCGAAGGAACCGATACGCCGAGCGAGAGCAGATACTCCATGACCGAGATAAATCCCCGCATTGCTGCATTATGGAATGGCGTTTTGCCAGCTAAATTGCACGCACGTGCATCGCATCCAGCATTGACCAGGATTTGAACTCGTTTCAAACAATCCGGCTCCCAGCAATCCATCGCAAGGTGAAGTAGGGTGCTTCCATCGGGACGAGTGACATGTATGCTTGCCCCTTTGTGGACAAGGAATTTGGTCATTGAAGTTGCGTTTGGGGCCGTGCTGCCAGCCACAGACAGGAGGATTTTGGGTGACCATAAAAGGTTCATTGAATGAAGATACTCCACGACGCGAAGATGTCCGTTTTTTGCCGCAATGTCGATAGGTGTTTCGCCGTGGGAATTGGGTACACAAGGGCTGCATCCAGCATTGATAAGGATTTCAGCAACCTCCCTGACTCGATGCTCTATGAAGGCAATGCCCAAAGCGATATGAAGTGGGGTGTTCCCATTGGCTGCAATAGCATGCACATCGGCTTCTTTGTCCACCAGCAGCTGGATCGCTGACACTCTTAATGACTCAGATACTGCAAGCAGGATGTCGGTTGGTAGTAGCATGGGTAGTGAAAGGAAGTGCTTAATAACAAAAGTGTACCCAAACCTGGCTGCGATGTGAAGGGGTGTATCGCCAGCTTGATTGCATGTGGAAGGGGAGCATCCTGCATTTGTAAGGGCTTGGACACTTTTTAAACAGTCATCCTCTGAGACACGGGGCGAAAACACGAGATGAAGTGGGGTGTCTCCTGTAGGTAAAACAACATCCACCCGACATCCCATACTGAGGAGGAAATGTATCATCGCCGAGTTTGAGCCGATTGATGCATCAAGAAGGATGGAAGGGGGTAATGGTTTGTTCAACGAGAGGATATTTTTGACAGTGGAAATGTGCCCTGCACGCGCAGCATTACGGAGGGACGTCTCATCGAATCGAGCGGATGGGTCGCAGCCGATCTGGACGAGTCTCCGTTTAATTATATCCATATATTGTTCAGATGGGTAATCCCAGGAATATCGCATGGGGTCCAATGCACGTAGCAGTAGTCCTTCGTCCCGAGCGTCCGCTACCCATTCGATAAATTCATCGGTTTGCAGCAACCTCGTGAAATTGCAAGCAGGAAAGGGGCAGCTCCGCGGGTCGAACAGTGCGCTCACAATTAATTTCTGAGGTACAGGACTTCCCTCAACCAAGAATAGATCGACGATCGCACGGTCCCCATAGATAGCAACCTCGAGTGGCAAGAGCCGACAGAAACCTTCAATATCCCAACCCCTCCGGTTCAGGCTGACCCCTCTTGACAGTAGGGTCCTGGCGTGGTCGACCTTGCGGAAGTGTGCTGCATATATGAGCGGGTTCGTCCCCATCCTTCAGGCGCAGTGTAGCACCACCGATGAATAAACGGAGAAGTGATTCAGGAGCAAAAGCGATAAGAATATGCAACACGAAGTCATGTTTGAGAGTTGGCCATGGAAGAAGCAAGGGACCACGTCTCTCGCACAGTCGTTCCCACTCCGAAGAGTGGCGTTGCACAACCGATTGGAGAGCTTTGATGGCATGCAGGATCGTTAAATTTCTCGGACTGACATGAGCAAGGTGATTGAAACCATAGGACAACACATATTCAAGAAATGGGTGGGACTCGAATAATGCTAGTGAATCACCGTGACGCCTGACAGGATAGGAAACGGTGGCATCCGAGTCGTTATGACGTATCCTTGGCCGATAGGTTCCGCAAGGTAATATCCCATGACCACTGAATTGCTGACTCTGCTTCAGGTAGACAGAGATGTAACCCATGCCAAGCAAAGCCAGCTGCGTATGAGCATCCCGTTGGTTGATGTGGTATGCGGGATGCTTGGTGCGAGTGGACTCTCCAATCAGGTATTCCTATCCAATGGCAACTCAGCCACATAGGATCACGGATAATCAAAACACTCAGCATACCTTGACGCTGAAGTGAGACAATACGACAATGTCTGTCATTTCATCGTACATCACCAAATTACTTAATGCATCCAACAAAGCGGGTCCGTGAACGGGTCCGGAATCACGGTCCAAGACTCGTTGACCAAGATCAGTCGAGAGGATTTCCATGATTTGACACAACCGCAAAGGAACCAAGGCAAACAGGAGCCAATCCAGGGCGCGCCGTGCAACCTTCCCTTCTTCATCTTCATTGATCTGAAGGAGAATTCTCTCATAGGTCGTGTCAAGGTCATTCGGAAGGTTGTCAAGTGCTTCCCGGATTCTTATTGCAGTGACGCATCGCTTGAGGGTGTCGAGTTGACATTGCACCCACCGGAACCTAGGAGATAATAATGAGTTTAGGAAGGGACCATGCAGTGCAATCGTCCTTACATTGCACCTGCCTTTTCGCACAATGCAGAGTAGATCTCATTCTTCAAGCTAGAGTCCAGAATTCTTAGCCGTCGGTGAGAGTCTAGTTCTCTCCTGGCATGCAGTTTGATATCTGCCGATACCGCATATTGCATCACATCCATAGAGATTGAAGGAAGACCCAAGAAAACCTCCTTGACGACTTGAAGTGGCCGACTAGTCACGAATATTCGGATACCGCCCTTCTGCAATTGTACGAGAGCATTGAGAAGGACTTCAACATCTTTGCACTCGTCTAGGGCATCGACAATGAGAAAAGGCTGTCGGGAAAACTGCTTCGCCGCACGAGAAACATGACGAGAAAGAAGCATAACATTATTGATGGTCGAAATGCCTTCATCCCTCTCCTCAGCAAGCTCGTCGATCAAGTCGCCAGGGTGGACCACGCGACGTCGGAATTGCTGGAGCAGCTGGGAAAGAAGGGAACGCATCACCTCTGCCGCATTCCTGGACCGTTCGTTTCGGAAGTCGCAATAGAAGAACACCAAAACCTCTCCATCCTGTAGTGTATTCTTGAGGCCTTCGATCACGGAAGCGCTGCAATAGGGGGTCAACATTACCGGAGGGAAGAAACACATACGCACGCTAGGACGGACTTTCCAGCTCCAGCTGTGAACACATTCACCTCAGTGACAACATCAATAAAAGATTCGAACATCTTACGCTTCCCATTCAGCCACAGAAATGAATTGTCCATACTCTTCCACGCCTTATACAGGTGTGTGTTAGGCAACCATGTACACGTATCAGGTTGCCGCAGAAGGACTGTACGTTCATGTGTGCCCCTAGAATTGCATGCATTGAGCCACCCCAGGATACCGTCGAGTTTCTCCACTGCAAGTATGTGTTTTTGTCGAGGTTCGGTGCATAAAGGTTATTCAGATTACGCACGATTGACTCCCTGCTTCCCCTCCGTCGTGCTCATCTTTCTCGCTAGTACATCACTGGAAGGATCTACACCCTCAGGTGCAGCTGGTGCGAGACTTTGTCCGTTTCGGGGGGGCTGGTTGAGGTGTAACACCTCGGGCTGTGCCAACAATCCTGGCTGGTGTTGAACACCACTCTCGTGATTCCTCATAGAATGATGAAGCACACGTTCAAAGTATACTCGTCGCGATACTCACCAGATGTCTGCCATGAGCAAGAAGTGGAAGTAACTTTTGCGCATTTGGAAAAGCCTGATCGCCTCGTTGCTCTTAGTATCTTGGGAGTGTGCAGCATGCGATGCTTTAAAGAAGCTCTTCACGCCATATTCGAGCCGCCTGTTGAGTATTTCTTCCATCTGGTTCAGCGTGCGTAAACACGCTTGGGGTTCTTCGCTATTTAACCAATCCACAAGTCTATCGTCGGCATTGCCGTCCTTTAACAGTAATGTCTTGTTGAGCGCTTCGAGGGTGGTGCGAGAACCGACAACTATCTTGTCCAACTGAAAGCTTTCGGCAGTTTTGCGACCGACACATCGATCGAGTGTGGTGACGAGTCGTTGTGAGACAGTCGCAATGCCAATTAGGGTTTTATGTGTGGAGTCCATGAAGTGGTAACTGGGTATGATGCAGTCCGTCACTTCAGGAAAGGGTACTGGTTGCTGTAGAGTTCTTAGCGCTCAAAAGCATGCTGGGTCCAGAGTAAATGACTGCTGCTAAGTATAGGACGTGAACGCGGGAACGTTGACTTACGCCTGCCAATAACGACCACAACAGCGGGCCACTCCCTGCAAATAAAGTTGCCGCCAACTTCAAGTCCAGCCTGAGGATTCCATATACCTACTTTCATCCCACTGGATCGCTGCCGCTGAAACACGATCAAGTTTCTCTGAAGCGCTCACTGAGCCTCACTCGTCCTCGCTCTTCATGACGTGCAAGGACCTTGAAGCAGTTTCCACGTGTCTGGTCACGACTCATCAGACTAACTGAGCATGCAAAAAGCTGCGACGGTTAGAGAAGCACTATCCTGGAGTCCTCGGCCTCAGCAGCTGCCACTACATAGTTTCAAGTAGTCTCCAGCAACGATGATTGGACACGATCTCGACATCTAATTTTCCCTTACTATGAGCACCGTGAGGTACACATGGCCCCCGCATTTCTCTCAATCTCCCCTCTTCTTCTTGTCTTCCTCAAACGCAGCCTTGACCTGAACGAAAAAAAAAAACCCCCGATTCAGCGTCCCCAACTCATAGGTCTCACGACCGAATCCAAACTCCAAACGCACCCTTGCCAAGAACGCCGCGTCCGTCAAGACCCTCATACCTACATGCGCCAGGGCCTTGGACACGTCGTAACACGCCTCGTGAGCAGCGTCCGTCGATGCCGCGCGCGTAAACTCGCGCGTGTGATTACCTCCTCCTGGAACGGTGGGTATGGCTATACATGGAGTGAGAACGTGTGCACGACAGGAAAAAGGCATACGTACAAAAACCGGGATGCAGGCCAGGCATCACTGCAGCACATCGTCAGCATGCTGGACTGGCAAGGAGAGTACGCATACAATATGACACGTTCCCCTGAGAAAGCAAGTCGTCAACGTGTGCATCAACGAGCAAACGAGAAGCAAACGCACGAAATCCGTCGACGCGCCAGCGATACCCCACTTGTAATCGATCTCACCGTACCGCTTGCGAAAGACGTCTGAAAACTCTTCACCTAGTCCCCGTGCGCAGAAATGAGACGAGCGATCGATGAGAGGACACGTCCAAGGAGAGGTTATCTACCGAGGACTTGATTCTGAACGAGCTCGTTCCGAACACCTTCGTAGCTGATGTTCAGCGTGCATCCCGTTGCAGTCGCTGCGGCCCTGACAGACGACAAACCATCCGTCAGACGTGGAATCCGGGGCAAGGACCGGTTTCGCGTACTCGAAACATTTTTTGACCCGAGCAGCCGTCTCGAATACTTCCTTGGTCGTCGGCGCGCGAACATACCAGCTATTCTCACTCGCTCCAACCGTCCAACGAATCAAACAGAAAGCGAAAACACGCACTTCATCGACGCATTGTCAGGAATGACTAGGGGCCAAATTCAGCGACCATGAGACCGAATACGGCGACGATCAACACAGACTGTTGGGCGCCCAATCCTGTCCTCCAAACACGCCGTGCACGCGATGCGTGGGCTTTATCTGTTGACGCAAGAGTCCGACGTTGGTGTACGCGAGCACGGCAGCATCGAGGGCGTTCTGGCCCTCCCAAGGGCTGAGGCCGGCATGTGCACTGGAAAAGAGCCGAGGACGACGACGGGACGTTTCTAAGCGAGGGACGTGAAGACGGAGCGTGATCGTAGTTCCTTACGTGTGTCCAGTATAATCTACTTGGCGCTGGACGATGGCCAGCGAGCTGCTCAGACTGGCAGCGTGCAGCGGGCCAGGCGCAGGGTGGCACCTGAGTTTGAAACATCACGGCCATTCAGCAGCACGTCTGAGATGAAGGGGGGGCACGTACATCAGACAAACGTCCAACCCCTCATACGCCCCCTTCTCCCATAACAGTACCTTGCCACCACCGCCCTCCTCACCTGAGTAAAAAAAACACGAAATTAGCTCCATTCCCAACTTCCTTGTCAACAGGGGGAAAAAAAAAAAAAACATCTCACCAGGCGTCCCAAGCAAAACCACCTTCCCCCCAATCCCCAACGTCTCCAACGCCGCCTTGACCGCACACGCGACCGCCACCCCCGCGATGCCGATCAGGTTATGTCCACACGCATGTCCGATCCCGGGTAACGCGTCCATCTCCGAGTTCACGCCGAGCACCGCCGTGTGACCGTGGCCTTTGCCTTCGAGTCCGACTCGCGGGCCGTGGTGGGTGTAGGTAGCGACCCAGGCGGTGTCGAGGAGGTAGTGTCGCTGAACGACGAACCCCTGTGTCTCCATAAACTGCGTGTATTCGTCGTGTGCGTAGCTGCATCGTGACGGGTTCGAGGTCAGCGAGTCCGAGTCAGTAGCAGGCATCGAAAACACTCGAGGAACTCGGAACTCACTGTTCTTCAAACTTGAGTTCAGGTCGAGCTGTCGTACAGTACCGTCATATCATGATGATCACGGCGTCGACGATCATAAGCACTGGCAGGAAGACGGGACGCACCATGGATCTTGTCGCTCAACGCTCTCAGCGCCGGACGAAGCCCATCGATCGTTCGCTCGATCACAGCGAGCACGTCCGGCCTGTACACCTCGCCCGATTCTACGAGCGGCGGCCGACTCTGATCCCCATCTGGTCGCCACAGTAACTCGGAGCTCGTCATCTTGGGATGTACTTGGCAGGAATCAAACCGAGTTTCGCTCCCATGGATTCGGATCTGGTATACTAATAGTCTACAAACGTCACCTCCCTAGATCTGGCAAGTGACCTTGTCGAAAAAAAGCAGATAAACAGGATAATAAGGTATGTACAAGCAAGTACACGAGTGACAGCGGGACCATCGAGTTGCAACACAGGGAAAAAAAAAAACGAAAACGAAAACGAAAAAAAGAGAGACGGGGAAAGCAAAAATAGGACACAAAAACGACACGATCGTTCCGTAAATATTCAATGTGATACACCCAAGGCATTGCCAGTCCGACGTGCAGGTTGTGTGATGGAATCAGGACGAGGTACCGACGCGACTCGAGACCCGTAACCGATGTTGCCGGTTCTTCAAATGAACTTCGTAATTCGCCAACGAATCGCCCGGTCCGGGATTATACAACTAAACCACACACCCCTCAGCCAAGTTAAACCGGTTCCACCTCGCAGGTCACGCACCTTGCCAGGACAGTCCAAACACTTTATCCGCCACTCTGGCGTCGCCTTGGGTGACGACTTGCGCAATATTGCCTCGAATTTGTCCTCTGGATACTTGGCTTGCAACGACACGATCGAAGTGGACAGCCACGCGGGTATAGACTGTTCACTTGACGTTTGAGCATCAATAACATCCGCGTCAGAAAACGTGTGCGCTCACGTATGCGCCGCTCGTATTCGAAGCGATCTCTACGCCTGGAGAACTCGAACTCACCGCCGTTGGGTGTCGTGGTGAGTCGGGCGTCGACGGACGGGGCGGGGCGGCAGCGGTGGATTGATTCGCGCCGTTCGTTTTGAGAGATTGTTGGGCGAGAGGCGCTTCTGATACGCTCGATGCCGTCGACACAGGCGACACCGGTCTATCATCCTCGGACGGTGGTATCGTCGCCGAATTGGGCGCCCGTGTCGGCACCTCGATCCACAATTCGGATTTTTGCCGGCTCGGTGTCTCCGCACCGTCCGCAGCCACCGAGTTCGCCGCCCGACCCCGCTTCTTGGTGGTCGTCTTGCCCAGCTCTTCGTTTCTCAAATTCAGATGGAACTGTGGATCCGAATTATACTGAACTGGCCGCGGGCGTCGATGCCGATGCCAAAACTTGCCTAAAAGCGTCGTCAGTCTGGCGCATCCCAGAAAACAAGCGCGATCCGCGTACCGCAAGTCCCACACTGGGACTTGTCTCCCAAGGGTCCTTTTCGTCGCCCGATTGCAATGCTTTCCGGACAGCCACAATTAGAGCAGTGCCAAACACCGTTTATCACGTTGGCGTGTTGCCCATCTGCAAACTCCTTTTCTTTCGCTTCCCTCTCACTCTCCCTCGCCTTCTTCGCAATCGCCTTGGCATCCGGCGGCGGCGGAACCACTGGCGCGGGGGCAGGTGGCTCGGTTTCGAGCAACGACGAGGGCAGCATGGACGCGGATTCCATCGCGGTCGTCGGCGTCGGTGCAGACACGCGCGCGCGGGGACGCAGGATTTCGCGAGGATAGTCGGGTGCTTTGAACAGCCCTTTTGGTTTCTTCTCCTTGCCCAGCGACGCTATCTGGGGGACCAGCTGTTGGGGCGGCAACTGCATTGGCATGATGGTCGTCCCGTTCTCCGATGCCACCATGTTGGCAATCGTCAGCGAGGCGGCCGCTGCGGCCGCACGCCTTGACGTGGGTGCACTCGCAGCAGCGGCCAGGGCAAGCGTCGCAGCATCCAGCTCGGGGAAGCCGAACGCAGGGGTTCGGTAGGTTCGGTTGGGTTCACGGTCTGGAAGCGCAATACCACGACGACCCCGCGTGTTCCGTTTCCGTCTCTTGGTGAGCTCCTTTTCTCGCTCTTTTTCGTTTCGCTCGATCTCGCCATCGCTGAGGTAGTTGAGAATGGGCGTGAAGGACTTGACTTGGTCCATCGCTCTCGCGGCAGAGGTAAGGCTGGGTAAGAAGGACATGCGAAGGTCGTCGTCTTGGACGGCTGAGCCGTCGGCGGGATGGCCCACGAGGAAGAGAGACTTTTGGTACACCTGGACTTGCTCCCGTATGCAGTGCGCGATGGCGGTCCTAGACAGGCGTTAGATACACCCGCATTGTGTGAATGCGCATGCTCACTTGAACTCCCCACCCAAGCCCAGCTCGTTCGCATACACCTCGGAAAACTGTTCCGGGGACGCATCCTGATTCTCAAGATCCCACTCGAACTGATCGTCCAGCTTCATCGAGCCCACGATGATATCAAGCTAACGCGCGGATCAACACCCCACCCACGACACTGCGGCGCAAACCCACCTTGATCAATATCCGCAAATCTTCATGCACGTGTTTCTCGTCCACCTCAAACTCGTCCACCGTCCGCGGTCTCTCCTTGCCCTTGCCATTGCTCCCGCTGGCCTCGACCTCGACCTTGACGCTAATCTTGCGCTTCTTTCGTCGATTGGTGGACACGATGCGCGTCGGCACCTCTTTCTTTGCGCGCTTCCGCCACGACTCCCACCACTGCACCGCCTCCTCGTCCAGCGTCCCCCGCCTCACGATCATGCTGTCGTCCTCCTTGTCTATGCGAGGCGCGTCGTCGTCGTGCTCGAGCGCGGGCCGTTGCAGACGATGCACGACTTCGGCGTCCGAGTCGTCCTGCTCCTCCGCGCCAGGTCCTTCCGACTGGGGTATCTCCATCGCAGGCGGTCTCCAGTCCGTGTCTATGCTGGCAACGTGCGCTTTGAAATCGCTCAATTGTTCTTGGATCGACTTGGTGATCACGCTGTGATACGCAGGGGCGAGGGCATAATCCTCGACGAGGGTCTGTGCGAACATTTCGGGGGTGATGACGGGGTCTACGACGGAGAGTGAGCGAGAGGGGGGGAGGAAGAAGCGGAGGACTGACCGTTTAGATTCCAGACAAACGTCTCGCGCATCTTGTGATGCTCCACGTCAAACTCGAGTCGGATCGGCACGAGCTGCTCAGGCCGGTCGGCCAAGTCGGGCGGTAATTTCCTCGGTCTATCGCATTGAGAGGCTCAACCATCAGGGCTGTAGCAGAGAGAAAAAGGTACTGACATGCGAATGCCCTCCCGCCTTGCCCCCTTTTTCCTCGGAGCCATGCTGCCGTCCGTGCGGGGTGGACGGGGATAGCGAACATCGAAGCGATCCGGCCGTCTGTTGATCCCCGCGTTTGCAGCAAAGTCCCTGTCCCACCACGCCAATCTTCCACCAGGTCCGGCGGTCCGCAATTCCTGCAGCATCCTCGCTTTCTTGGCGCGGTACACGGTCTCGTACGCCGAGTCGCGCACCATGACGTCTCTGAGCGTCGCTATGTCGGAAGGCATGAGCCTCGGGAGGGGGTCCTCGATCTTGGGGGGCTCTGTCGCGCTGTCCTTGTCGTTCTCGGTGGTCGGCAGGTCGGGTTTCTTGTCTTCGTCGGTAGCATCTGTCGGGTCAGATGGCTTTGGCGGGACGACGAACGGCAGGTAGGAAATCTTGGTGACGGCGGGGTTGAGGGAAGCGATGTGGGGGGGAAGCTTTTGTCCTGGGGTGGTACCCGGAATGGGGGGTACGTTGACGGGGGGCGTAGGTGCGGGGGCAGGTATCTCGCCGATTTTGCGCGTAGGGGGCATTGGGGAAC